>JAUMHH010009137.1:0-11188 GCA_032359455.1 Chlamys rubida
TTATATGTATGTGTAAGGGTATAGTGTAGTGTGCTACTGTGTATTATTAGGGAGGTATGTGTGTGTAAGGGTGTAGTTTAGTGTGTACTGTGTATTATTAGGGAGTTATGGGTGTGTATGGGTGTAGTGTGGTGTGTACTGTGTATTATTAGGGAGTTATATGTATGTGTAAGGGTATAGTGTAATGTGCTACTGTGTATTATTAGGGAGGTATGTGTGTGTATGGGTGTAGTGTAGTGTGTCACTGTGTATTATTAGGGAGGTATGTGTGTGTAAGGGTGTAGTGTAGTGTGTTACTGTGTATTATTAGGGAGTTATGTGTGTGTATGGGTGTAGTGTAGTGTGTACTGTGTATTATTAGGGAGGTATGTGTGTAAGGGTATAGTGTAGTGTGCTACTGTGTATTATTAGGGAGTTATGTGTGTAGTGTAGTGTGTACTGTGTATTATTAGGGAGGTATATGTGTGTAAGGGTGTAGTGTGGTGTGTACTGTGTATTATTAGGGAGTTATATGTATGTGTAAGGGTATAGTGTAGTGTGCTACTGTGTATTATTAGGGAGGTATGTGTGTGTAAGGGTGTAGTGTAGTTTAGTGTGTCACTGTGTACTATTAGGGTGGTATGTGTATTGGTGTAGTGTAGTGTGTTCCTGTATATTATTAAGGAGGTATGTGTGTGTATTGGTGTAGTTTAGTGTGTTCCTGTGTATTAGGTGTAGGTGTGTGTTATAAATCTAAAAATTAAGCAAAAACTAAACATGATGTCAGTATTAGCCGATATATCATTAGAACGCAAAAAGAAAAACATCCGTTAACAATGTATTCAATATATTAAATCTCAGATTTGCAACCTACCTTTGATTCAATCCTTAATTAATATGTATCATGCGAAATGATATTACGTTGGTAAAAGTAAACTCACAGTTTATGATGTCCTATACACGCGAGTAAGGAGGATGTGGAAGGGGTGTTTGCTCCCCCCCCCTCCACCCTCCCCCAGCCCCCTCCCCTCAATTTGTTGGGGGGATAGGTGAAAGAGAAAAAATATTAGAATAAACATGAGAGAAAATTAAAAAAAAAAATGTCCAGTCAACCGAGACACGTCCAGACAGTTCTATCAGTATTCTTTTTATGTATTCACACCCACCCACGACCAACCCCTCGGAATTTCTAGATCCGCCCTTGAGCCCATAACTGTATCATAATAATACATAATTATCTATACTATATAGTCAAGTAAGGAAGCTGTGTACGTACGGAGAGAACAGATGTCGTGTGATACGATTTCCACTTCGGTTGACATTTGAGAGCTTTATTGATGGTGATGTGCACGTAGTGTCCATTCAATTTATTGTAATTACATAGCCATACCGTAATCTGGTTTCGCTGTCCTAAATTATTTAGTCTACGTTTCGAAACTCAGTCGTTCATTCCAAAAATAAAATCTGACATGTTGCTCTAGAATAAGATACTTATAATAATTTCGATCCAGACGGTTTCCATAGTAACACGAAATGGTTGTATATATTATCTAAATATCTATGTATATCCTCCATGTTCTGTGAGGTTTTTGTATGATATGTAAATATATACTTTTACAGTAAATGTCTTATAGTGTGATATTTACATGTTTAAATCTCTAACAGAGCGCCGCAAGCAGTAAATATTGAACCTCACGCGTGCTTCGTTACCACACGTGTGTAGCGTCCGCACGCCTGTCACGGCTTATATACATGGAAGGACGGAGTGCAGAGCTCAGTCTAAACACGTGCTCCCTAGCAGCCGGTAGCGAAAACGTGAGTGGAAAACATTCAGGGCTTATTCCTTCTTCCTGACTCAGATTTAGGTTGTGAAAACATTTGGACTAATCATTTCTTGTCTGTTACACATTGTAAACATCTGCCGGGACATTTTAAGTGATTTATTTGAAGGTAAGTTAAAAAGTTCTGTGTATTTTGTTGCCTAGCCATTGTGTTGTAAAATCGACAATGGCTACTATAGTGTTCATTGTGCGATAGGATTTTCGCGTGAATGAGTCAGGGGTAATCGCATGTTTGGGTTGATCGTAGCGTTTGTGTTGTCTTATGGTGGCAGTGTGCGTCACAGCACCATTATTACGTAACATGCACATGTATCGCAGAAACCTCCTTTTATATATATGCGTGTCAAAAATCCGAAATTGCAGTATGCTAATTTATGTTAACACGAGGGTAGGATGTTTTGTCCTCGGTAGGGTTCAATCTTATACATATAATTATTTTGCACAATAGAACTCTCAAGATATGTTTATAAATATATACTAAAATAGATTTTGATTTGACAAAGATTATCCTGTATTTTCGTTTTGAAGTATTTCGGAAGGTACATGTTATATATAACAATTTATAGAGAACACATTTTTGTTCCCAGCCATTTTTTTGTTAGTTTTGGAAATCAAATATATATATTATCATAAGTAATCACGCTCTACCCCACTAAAACGTTGTGGAGTATCAAACTGCTAAATTCAAGGTCGTATAAGGGCGAAGTAAGGTATACTATAAAGTAATTTAGCCTGCATTTCAAGGCAACATAGTCACCAGATAGGGGAACACATGGCGTGCGGTCGGTAGAAGTTCTAAGTGTTTTACGTGTATTTTTTCATGTGTCGCGGAATACTACTAAACTTGCCTTACAACTAGGGTTTCCTGTTGAAGGTGAGACCCGATGCCTTTGTTACGTCCAAGAGTAGAGGTCAACTACGGGATTATTGTATCGGTCAAGATCTACTCGACGTCGCGTGATACTGTTAGGCGGGTGGGACTGGCTACATTGTATCTCGAAGAAGTGACCAGATTCCATTGGTCACTTAATATTAAAAGCCAATAATGAGATTATGTTGTCGTGCTGAGATCGATGTACACATATTCCTTCGCGGCCTTTTTATCGTTAAGCCAGATTTATGACTCTTACGTTGAGCTGTTTTATAAAGTAACCTGTCTAGATATCTTATATATATCTATATATTATCAGCAACTCGACTCCTCCATCTCCCAAGTGTTGAAGGTACCGCACGTAAGGGTTTGGATGGTTAATGGCCTGGTGAAGGTTAGATATATAAGCTGACGGTCACAGGTCTGTCTACACGCTGTACTTATGGGAAGATTCCATGAGGTCATCGAAAGATGGGAAGGAGGGCTGCAAATGGGAATATAAGTGCTTTGAATGAATGTAAATTTCCAAGTTGCGAAATAAACGCCATTGATCGTGTCTAGGGGGAGACGAGTGTAAGAGGCCGGTACAATGTATTAACACGAAACCTCCATTCATATGTCGAAAACAGAACAATCTGGTAAGTTATTATACACAGGGACTGACATGTTCTGTTTATAGTTCAGCTTTCAGAGAAATACACTTACCAGATATTTCTAGAGATCTCGGTCACTTCGAGGTCACTGACATCAAACCGCGGTAAGGAGCGTCAATCTGAACTCTTGGTGCATCATGTGTGCGTATTCATGTTTTTGTCGACAAGAATCCAAAATATTCGCATGCATAGTTTTTATGAAAAATATATCGATAAATGTCTTGTTAAGATCCAATATTGCTGGAATATTTGTACAGGGAACACACAGAATATTGTTTGAATATTTGTACAGAGAACACACAGAATATTGTTTGAATATTTGTACATTGAACACAGAATATTGCTGGAATATTTGTACAGTGAACACATAGAATATTGTTGGAATATTTGTACAGAGAAAATAATGTGTTGTGTAACGTTGCCTCAATACGTTGTTTACAACAGGCAAATATCTCAAGTAAGCGTGGAGAATGATAAAGGAAAGTAGTAGGAAACAAGGACTTGGGCCTGCGCGGGAGAAACGTGTGTATGTACAGGGTCTATAACTGTGGGCTGATTAACGATTTTATCAGGTCCTTCGTCATTAACGTTGATGTTTTCTGTGAACCCAGAACATTTATCTTGCTGTCCGTCAACAAAGTCCTATAAAATAAAACCGATCCTGATTAGTTTGCCAGCATATGTTTTAGGTATAACGATTTAATCTGCTGACTATTTAATCATGTCTAGACACAGAATTCTATAATTCTGTGTGATGTTCAAAGCAATGCAATTGGTTAGCTAAACAGTTTGCGACTGTAAGCAACGATATACTGTATACAGACCTAATCACAATATTGCAATACAAAATACATATTCCTACGCAATTGTTGACAAACAGCAATGTAAACACGATTTTCATCAGATATTGAAGAAACTGTTTTAATATGGTGTTTTCGGTCAACAATGACGTCGGGTTTAATGGTTTATCCTGGTGACAGGACGTTGTACACATCTCGGTCATCGGTTACAATACTCAGGAAGATTCCAGTTCGGTAAAACCTGCCGACGACGCATGTAACCTGCTCACGTGGAAGTTGAAATTCATTATCAACCATGACGTTCTCTTGCTTTCATAACGAGGCAAGTGTACGTAGCTACATCACCGATTCGTCCGATCACTAAAATAGAAACTGCGTCCGTGTCCTCCTCCCAGACAGCGTCCGTATCCTCCTCCCAGACAGCGTCCGTATCCTCCTCCTCCCAGACAGCGTCCGTGTCCTCCTCCTCCCAGACAGCGTCCGTGTCCTCCTCCTCCCAGACAGCGTCCGTATCCTCCTCCTCCCAGACACAGATTCGTGTTCTAATACAATACCCTATGTAGTCGGAACAGTGGTTAAATGTGCAATTATCTCATCATCAAACGACAGATCAGACAAGTAATAATCACAGGGACCTGATCAGACAAGTAATAATCACAGGGACCTGATCAGACAAGTAATAATCACAGGGACCTGGTAATTGGTTAGAGCTGTATTTGGACCTAACCTAAGGTATTGAGATTAATTTTACACGTTTTAGAGTTTTGATAAATTTTCGGTATAATCACCATTGGGGTGACATATTTGAGGATCAGTTGTTATTATTATCTGCTTTTCGAGTTGTTTAGATTACTGAGAATATGCTTACCCGATTACTTACGACGTACCTGCACGCACTTGCAAACGGTGTACACTTAAAAAATGACACCAAAACGGGTGTGACATTTTCACCCCAGATAACTCTACGTACACTTTTGTATAACTATATACTAAAACAGCAGACATTTAAACGCGTCACCACAGTGATCAGCATGCACGAATGTAGTCCACAGTTCTTCAAGACATACTTGTGCTACACAGTTGGTGAAGGTGTAAATCAAAACTACACAACACGCAGGAAATAACTTGGGTTTTACAATGAAGTCGTAAAACGTTTGTTCCTACATTTGCAGTGACATGTGTAACACCAGAGCGATATATCTTTGTTTTAGTGCAAGTTCGGTTGTGGTAGATTATTTTACAGCGCTTTAAATAATTATAATAATACCGATTTGATTCTTTCACAACGCGTCCGTTCACGTTTTGTCTATCTTAATCTATTATGTGATTATCTGGATTTCAGTGTATCCTGTATCATTATCTCTTTAAATTGGCTAGCAAATTATATACCTGTCGGTAAATTTAGCTTAAATATAGGTTAATTCGACAGTCTTTGTTCGACAGAATAAAATTCCAGTTGAGTGGTACTGCTATAGATACAAATGACACGAGGTCAGCCATTCATAGAGTGAGCCATGTGTGTATGATGAGCTCGCTGGGAGATCAATGGGAACTCTTTTGTTCCAATACCTCGCGCTGTTACAAAACAACTCCCCTTATTATCCACAAATAATCTTCTTTACAACTCAAATGAGGTTTTTAGATAAATCTTTCTCACTGTTGGTGGGTTTTAATCTTTTACGGTTACCGGGCGTGTAAACAGATGAAATCTTTTATACTCCTCTTAAGCAGATCGTTTGAAGATATCAACTATATCTTGGAGCATATACCGCTGTATTAAAGTTAATAGGTTCACGAGATTATGTTCATCAGAATTACAATCTTGTCTTACCACACATGTGTTTATAAAACACCACAGATACAACCACGTGTTCTATTTTACCTGTATGCTCATAAATAAATCACTTCTGAACAAGGTAACATGGAATGATTTGGTGACTAGGGTGAAATGGCTTATCACCCATTATACTAAAAGCTTCCTTATGCATGCATGACTTCCGCTTTCTGGGTTTGTTTTTTTGTTAAAAATATTCACAAAATGCTGAATCGTGATGAAAGGAAATGATGGAATTTGATATGCTGTAATGAAATTATTTACCTTTAATTAAATGGAGGCACGGTAGTCTAGTGGTAGGACGCCGGGCTCGTGACGGAAGGGTTGCGGGTTCGAGTCACGGCACGGCACTGTATTGTATCTTTGAGCAAGATACTTCCTGTTTATAATTATAATACCTGTCTACACGTACCCGCTTGTTCCAGTCTACTCAGCTGTAAATGAGTACGTGGTTGGGCAGCGCTAGAATTGTTGAATGCTAGCTGCTAGCTGTTAGCGCCGAAATGGCGGCTCCGGCTGTATGCTCCCCAGGGAGTTGAGAAAGATATTGGCTGTTTGCAAAGGCCCTATAACCACGGATAATAATTTGTGAACTAGGTTGTGATAAAGCTGTATATCAGAACCTCGAATTATTATTATTATTGTTATTATCAAACAAAAGTATTCCATACATCAGCATGTCTTGTGTTTATAAACCTGAATGTCTAACACAAAAACTAGGTACGTTCACCAGTTGCACACATAATTACACCGACATTACATGTGTTTTTGTTACAAGTGATAAATATCGGGAAAATACTTAACAATATTACTGACAGCAAGGAACATTAGTACGGAATGATTGTCAGAAGTACTACGCTGGCAGATAGTGTTGAACATTTATGTACGTGTCGACAGGTATTAATTTTAAACAGCTAGTACATGTAGACAGGTATTATAGTACGTATAGACAGGTAGTACATGTAGACAGGTATTACAGTACGTGTAAACAGGTAGTACATGTACACAGGTAGTACATGTAGACAGGTATTATAGTACGTGTAAACAGGTAGTACATGTAGACAGGTAGTACAGTACGTGTAAACAGGTAGTACATGTAGACAGGTAGTACATGTAAACAGGTAGTACATGTACACAGGTAGTACATGTAGACAGGTATTACAGTACGTGTAAACAGCTAGTACATGTACACAGGTAGTACATGTAAACAGGTAGTACATGTAGACAGGTAGTACATGTAGACAGGTATTATAGTACGTGTAAACAGGTAGTACATGTAGACAGGTATTACAGTACGTGTAAACAGGTAGTACGTGTACACAGGTATTATAGTACGTGTAAACAGGTAGTACATGTAGACGGGTATTATAGTACGTGTAAACAGGTAGTACGTGTAAACAGGTATTACAGTACGTGTAAACAGGAAGTACGTGTACACAGGAATACTAGTATGTATTAACTATATTCAAATCGCAATTTGGAAACTTTTTAAAGATTGTCTGCAATAATTTTGTTTTTTTAAGATAGTTGACAAATTGGTGGGTTCAAGTCATAACGAGCTTCATCCACCTTTTACTTGATTGATTAGACCGTAAGCGAAATTGCCGAGGGAGTTAGTCTGCTGGGGTATTTTAGTTTTCGGACTAACACACGGCTGATGGAGAACTAGCTACATGGACAACAAAGCCATATCAAAAGAAGGAATGAGGTCCATTTAGCAAGTTACTTTTATATAGAACAAGTATAATAGAGGTATATTAAACAATTCTAGAATAAGCACATCGGAAATAGTCATTCTATTGTCCCCAAAAGGAAAATATATCTCAACGCAGATGGGAGTAGTTTGTCTTGAAAGGACAACACGTGAATATTTTCCGAATACTGTTACAAACCAAAACCTATCAACTATTCGCTGCTGTAATTTCGATGTTGTTTTTAAATACTTGTCCACACCTCTAAAAATAGACCTGAACGAGAGGGACTAAAGTTCATATCACGAAGTTCCAACCTTGAACTGTTCCAATATTTAACTTTAGAAACATCAGCAATGAGCGGTAAAACTGGGATAGTAGTTCCGCCCTCCAATCACCAAACTGGGATAGTAGTTCCGCCCTCCAATCACCAAACTCGGATTGTAGTTCCGCCCTCCAATCACCAAACTCGGATAGTAGTTCCGCCCTCCAATCACCAAACTCGGATAGTAGTAGCATGATGATTTTAATTGGGTGTGGTTATTTGCATTTGGTCTTAGTGTAATGTTTTGATTGGTTCTTCATTAAGGGAAGTGTTAATGACGTTATAGCCAGGTAAAGAATCTATTTATCCTGGACATAGCACCTATCCGTCGATTGAGGACAAAAGTGTTTATTTTCGTATTACTTTTGTGTGGGCAAACAATGATGTGGTGTACTCGCATTAAACAATTGCAGTAGTGTTGACTGTACAGTATACAATGTACTCTTACTCCTAGCTCGCGAGGAATACAATATAACTGATAACGATCAGACGATATTGGATTTTGGTTTTTAACCCAACGGGTTGTCAAACTTGACAAAATTGCGGGAAACCTTGTAATGATTTTTTTATCATGACGTCACCAAAAACAAATAACCATAGGGCAAGACCGTTCCATTATTTATCTGTGTCTACCCTTAAGCTTTTGGGTAATAGGGGACGCGGTCAATATTCTAATTGTCTTAGAAAAAAAATGAGCCGATGCTGCATTGGTTTTGCAAGGAGCCAAAGTCGAATTCCTAAGACTGCGCAAGCGCTAAGTTGTTGAAGTATGTCTGTACCATGTTGAAAACGACATACATAATTTACTTCCGTAAACAGATTTCCAGACCATGTTTGGTGTCAGTTTTATTTGTAACATCACAACACAAACTGTGACATGCTGTTTGGTCTCTCCTATATAATAATGATGACAGGTGTACTGTTTGGTCTCTCCTGTATAATAATGACGACAGGTGTACTGTTTTGTCTCTCCTATATAATAATGACGACAGGTGTACTGTTTGGTCTCTCCTATATAATAATGACGACAGGTGTACTGTTTTGTCTCTTAAAACTCTGTCCGAATTACCCCCATTCCCCCAACCCTCAGCCCCACCAACTCAACCACCTTCAAAAAGAAATGGTTGTACCTAATGATTGTATTCGTTAACAATTCTACTCCCGGAGTTAATGATATTAAAGCTTTTCAGATGACTTTAGTCTGACCTCCATATACATATAATATCCCCGGCCCTTGTGGGATGTACGGAATCAGAAACAGACCGTCTGACATATATATGGGGACGTATTGGCGCCTTCATGTTCCAACAAACTTATAGCTTAGCTAAGTCATTTACATGTATTGTACATTTATGTGTACTGTGTTATTGCTTGCTTTCCCGTTTGACATTTGTTGTAGACGTATTCCCCCGATATGATAAATAACACGAGTATCTGTTTATCTATTTCTACCAGAGTTATATATACACATGATATCAGTATTGTTTCGCCCGCGGTGTTGTTATGTCGGCAACCGGAAACACGAGGTACAAACTAAACACCGACGATTGGTGAAATGCCGTATATGTTTTTGTGTTTTGGTCGGAACGTATTCCTTCCCGACATTCAGAATAACTGTGATTTTTGCACGTGTGAAATACATCAGGCAGAATCTATACAATGTTGTTGAGAAATGTATTAAATAAACACGAATATGTCGTGACGTAACGATCAAGCCGGCGGCAAGATAAGGGGAAGGAAGTCATGGCTGAAAACACCACTAGAATCTAAAACAAATATATTTTTGAAAACAACATGAACGTGCTAAGCCAAAAGAAGCGGTTTATGAAGAAAGCATTGACCAGTTTTCGTGAACTGAAGAAATGGTAAATATATATTGCGCAATGAGTGAAAATGAATTTGTAATGGCATGCTGCCAAATGGCAATAATTTGTCGGCAACGTTTACATAACATAACCAGAAGTCGTTAACACAACTCTTAACAAACGTGTTCAGTGCTAAAGGTTACGAGGTGTGGTCCACATCGATGACAAGCGCATAGCGAAGGTCTACTTTGTCTTTATCCGAAGCTTCCAGAAAATGTGAATCCCTAAAATGACAGCTATCACGTATCCATGGGAACGGAAACCTACGTGTGATGCCAGAGACCGTTCCGTGTTAAATTGGTCAAGTACATCCGGAATTGCAACAAGATTGCAGTAACGAACGTTTTCGAAGACAAAAAACATGAAACTTGAGTTAACAATACTTAAGGTTGGGATCGTTGATGCCATTACATCTGTTACATGTTTTCGTCGTAAGACTCGCTCACAAGTTTCGTTATGCTAAGTCGACCAGCACCATCTGTGATCTGGATAATTACCCTAGGTTAATATGGTTCTATTGCCAAGGTCGTCTGATCATGTGTATTGCACCCACAAAACGATACAATAGGATTTCCAGGCTATATAAGGGTATTTATAAACCAAATAAGCCCAATCCCCATTATACCTTTCACCAACTTTTGACCCCATCCGAAAAGTAGCCATTGTTTGTTGAAAGTTTTTTGACGACATACTGTAGACTGCCTTCTGCCCAGACGTGTTTAAACATATACTATAAAGGATATACTGCAGTTCAATCCGATAGATATTGGAACTTTGTTCTTTCAATGGTAACAATAATATCCCCAGTCCTATTTGATGTTGTATAAACAGATGTAGTAAGAGTTATTACTGTACAAAGCAAGCTTCATTCCTATATATCATTCGATATGATACCAGAAACTCCGACCATACCTTTATTACTCCAATTTTGAGCAAAACTTCCTTTTATAAGCAGTCATTTCTACCTTCTGTTATAGACCAATGGAATAGTCTTCCACAAAATGTACGATCAAATCCGTCTACTTCTGCTTTAAAATCTTATCTAGACAAGCAACATACTAAGAAAACGCCTACCTATTACAACGTTGGTACCCGCAAGGGCCAAATATATCATGCACGACTACGAATGGAGTGTAGCTCCTTAAATGGTCATTTATTTGCTAAAAATATTGTTCCATCTCCATTATGCATGTGTGGTGAAGTCGAAGACAATAAACATTTTTTATTGGAATGTAACATGTACGATCAAATAAGAAGACGCTACCTACAATGTTTGCCCCATAATACTACTTTGGAGTTATTATTATTTGGAGATGATTCGTTTTCATT
>JAUMHH010009148.1:0-11188 GCA_032359455.1 Chlamys rubida
GAAAAGATTGAACTGACAAAGAACTAATGATGATGGTACAAGGGTGGGCGCCAAGATCCCTCTGGGATCTCTTGTTTTTTACCTGAAACCAATCAAACAGCTAAATGGAATTTAGAGTATGGGGACTACCTGGAGACACGGTAAGTATGATATGCTATGATGACTACAGGATTCACATGGCCTGCATGGATAAGGCACAAGACCAGCTGGGGACACAGTTGATATGATACACTCTAGCTACAGTTTGTTGGACAAGACATGGGATATCACAGAATATCACTACAGAATATCACTACAGTCTGTAAGAAATTTAGAAAAAACATCTGTTTCTTTTCAAGTAGGATTTTTTCTTTCAATGGAAGTGTGGTAGTTCCATCATCTATTTAATAAGCTGGCCAGATAACACAGTGGGAAGACTGCAAGAGTGGAGAAAAATTTATTTCTAGAGGGTAAATGACATTTTTATTTTATTTTCGGATTTTTGTTTTATTTTTTAGTACACAATTTCTATAAAACATGTAATTTCTGTTTTCAGGTACACAAAATACATCACCAACACTATATATGGTAACCTCCAGCAGGCCCAGTTAGGGGGTATCCCCGGTACCTACAACTTAGTCCGCAGCTTCCTGAATGTCAAACCTCCTAGCTTCAGGGGCCTTGAGGTGAGTCGATAAAGTAGAATCTGTCTGGAGCGACCATCTAGTTAATCACTGCAGTAGAACCTTTCTGGGAAGACCATGGCCCACTGGTCTGGAAGGATGGAAGAATCGGTCTGAAATTGGGGATCTGTTTCTCGAGAGAAATTGAAGCTCGGACTTAATTATCCCATACAAAAGGTTTTTGCTGTTGTCTTTCATTATTGTTCATTATTTGATGAACTATGAATACACGTTTGGCCTAAAATAAAAGATTGACTGTTTGTAAAAACCTGACTGACCCTGAAAAAGAACCCTATGCCAAATATTTTTGTGAAATTTAGTATTCTATTTTTTTGAAGTCATAAAAGTTTAATGAGTTACCTGTAATGTTGTTTTATAGATATGTTGGAAATGTTTACACCTGACAAATTATATTATCAACTTCATATTATACATCAAATCTACGGTTAAAGGATTTTAATATTAACCCTTTCACCACTGTATACCATAATGGACTCATCCATATCAATGCATGGTAGAGTCTACTAAAGTTACATAGGGGTGAAAGGGTTAAAACCAGTTAAAATGCATAAAATTAAAAAAAATCCCAACCTACCTGATTACTAAACCAAAAACTCCTGAATCAGATTTGGGAAAATACACATTAATTTTGGCCTTTTTAGTATAATGTCTGTTTGATAATAAACTTTATTTATTTTACAACAATTATGAAACAAGTTGTTACAATTTATACAAATCACTCTTGTATGCCCGAATGTTAGTGTTTACATTTATCATAAATATGTTAGAAATTGTATTTAAATTATTTTTTGCATAAAATATAAAAATACATGTACTTGAATGATTGTTTGATGTTGTAGGATGAGACGGTTGACGGCCATCCTACCTGGGCCATGGTGTACTATTGTCTGAGATGTGGGGATCTCCAAGCTGCACAGCACGTTGTGGACAAGGCAGCGTATGTATCACATTGTCAGGTGTAATCATGTCAATCCTCACAGACATTAAAATAACACAGGATATGATCTTGAGTTAATTTACTTTTCAAATAATCATGAGTTGGATATTTATAAATGATTTTAGACATTTACACTTTTTTACAAGACTTTGCCAAGCTAAAAATTGCTTGAAAGTTTGTTCATAAATCTCATATCCATTCATTGATGAGCTATTGGTGGGGACTTTGTATAATCATGTATCCATGGCAGTAGTCATCAGAATTGCATCAAGTTTTCAATTTATAAGGGACGTTGTGTCTCCAACTCCCTTGAGTAATATCATATCTAGTTCAACATCATTTTATGAAATAACAAAGAATTTATGCAGATACTCTGAAATGAATCTCATTTTCCCTGATCATCAACAAGTTTCCAGCAAACTTATCTTGAGAAACTATGACACATCTGTTGTCCTTATTATGATGTCCTAATTGGTACTGCCTGTGACATCACACTTGGAATCTTCTCTTACAATAGTTATGTTTGACAAAGATATGCCACCGACATATTAGCTGCATATCATACGAGTAATTAGATAAAAAATGTTCTTTAAGTTAAGTTGGATAGAAGAAATTCAGTCTAAAGGTCTGAAAGGAACTTTATCAATATCGCAAAGCATGAATTTGATAGAGTCAGTCCAAACATCTCAATAGAACTTGTTGCTAAATCAGTCAAAATATTCAAAAGAATGTTATTTGTTATTTTATTCTTTTACTTTGAAATGTATTATATATCTCGTTTGCAGGCACAACGTTGGTGATTTTACATCATTTCTACAGGAGTACATTGCCAGTGAGGACCATAGGTAAGTGTGGCCAGAGTGGAGGTCTATAGGGTATCGCCTAGAGGATACTCACTGACCCACTTAGCAGATACATTAACCTTTCAAGATCCCATTCTTGTAAAAACATATATGTTACAGATTTACAGATCATGGTGTAATTTCCTCCTGGTGGAATCAACTCATTTCGTGGATTTAACCCTTTCACCACTATAGACCATTATGGACTCATCCATATCAATGCATGGTAGAGTCTACTAAAGTTACATAGGGGTGAAAGGGTTAAATTAAGTTCAGAGTCATCCTCCATAGCAAAACGTTGTTTTTTTTGAGTTTGTGATCAGGAGCTTTTACTGGAATAGCATACTCTTGATGACAGTTTAATTTTGATCATGTAAGCAAAAGTTTTTTTTTATGTAATTTTCTGACAGATGATTAAATAATATTCTTTGCACATCTAACTGTTCTGTATAGTTCTAGATATTTGCGATGTTACATCTAGAAAAAAATCTCCATACTTTTATTTTGCATTTCACTGCTTTAATAGTATGTTTGATTGTGGTATTGTTTTCACCTTTGCAAATAGTTACCCGACATTTAATTGTACAGATGTAATATGTTCTGATCTTGAATAAAGCAAAAATACAATGCTTACAAAATGTTATAACTCTATCATTCAAGTATTTAAGCTGTTTCAGTCCTACTTGCCTTAATCCTGATAGACCTTTTAAAAAAAGTCTTAATCCTGATAGACCTTTTAAAAAAAGTCTTAATCCTGATAGACCTTTTAAAAAAAGTATGGTTTTACTTTAATTTTCAAACTTGATTAAAAAGATTCTTTGATATAAGAAACAAATTAACAATTTGAATTAAGGGTATGTGTACATGATGTATGTGCATTTGAACAAAATTTAAATAAGTATTCTTTGTGCAAAGATAAATTAAAGAGGGCAAATTATTTTGAAATAATCAAATTACAGTTTTGTCATACAGCAGTTTTAAAAAAAAGTGATAGATGACTATACATTTTATTATCCAGATTGAGTTCCAGTACAGAAACAAAAATACATCTACACTACAGACGCATTGTGAAGAATGGGACGGATCCTTTTAAACGGTACACCTGCATGGGTCTTTGTTACAAATGTTTAAGTTATTACGTAAAATAAATAGTCTGGTCCCACTTCAGATCTAGCCTAGCCTAGTTAATGCAGCCACCACATACTTGGTTATTCCACTATCAAGCTAGTGTTTTGGGGACATATTTCTCGAGCCTCTTGGATCATGGACTGGAAACAGAATTGGCTGGTAAACTTCATGGTATCCCACTCAATATTGTTTCAAAGCTTTAACGATATGATTTCCACTACCCGGTATTCTTAATTTTCTCAGGATAACAAAAAAAGATTTAAATAAAATTATGTGTACTTATGAAGAGACATTCTGAAGGGCGAATTATTCTAAAATATTTGAATTGTATATAAATTGCATTAAAATAAACAATAAATTGCATTAAAAAAAAATAGTATCTATGACTATATTGAATATAAATTAGAATTTCCTATTGTTTTTGTGGGAAGACTTGATGATTTGAGTACAATGAGGTCAGATTTTGAAAGTCTGTAGTATATTTCATTCAAAATCACAACAAAGAAGAGTTAAGACTTTATACTTCAGCACTAACTTTGTGATAACGACCTATCCAATAACTATTTCACGACATTTACTTACAGGGCAGTGTATTGTGTGATAGGCCGGTGTGATTACGAGGAGAACCACTCGGACATTGCTGACAAAATTGATGACTACCTGTGGATAAAGTTGTCACAGATACAGCTAGACCCCGACCCTGTGAGCCAGGACCAGTTCACACTACAGAAACTACAGACCATGTTGTATGAGGATTTTGGTTAGTAGTTGTATTTGTAATATTTTGTTTACATTACAACAGACCATGATGTATGAGGATTTCAATGAGAGCTTTGTATGAAATTCTGTTTACCTTACTTAGAACTGCTTATACCCCATGTTTCTGTTTTTATTGCATTAATGCAATGATTCATTATTTCAATAGTGCTTAAAAGGAATGAAAATCAGCAAGATTTCTGTATTAATTTTACTGCATTTATCTTGTTCTATCCAGGTGAGAGCTACTTCAGCGGATATCAGCAGCCGTACCTTTATTTCCAGGTGTTGATTCTGACAGCTCAGTTTGAGGCGGCCATTGAATTTATGTCCCGTATTGACAAGCTTCTGTGCCACTCCGTCCATGTCGCACTGGTTCTGTACGAGTTGAAGATGTTGATGTTGTCTACCTCCAACCAGTCACAGCTCAGTAAGTGTTCATTGTATTGTGAAGTTTTCTTGTTGGCTGATATTGTGTTGTCATGTGACTCTCTACAACCTGTGACAATTTGATACACATATAGGGTGCCATCCTCGATTTCCAGGGGTTACGATCACCTACGCTCTCTACAAGAGAGCGAAAGAGAGCGAAAGTAAGCGTAACTCCTGGATATCGAGGATGATAGGGTGCTTGCTATGTATCCTAACAAAAGTTGTGTGTCCCGATAAAAACAATCTTGTCAGTCTTGTCAACCTCTTAATAGGGTCTTAAAAAAATCGTCAAGTTTATTCAAATAAGAAATAAGTAGCCACACACAAGTGTCTAAATTTGTTTTTGCTCACCAGAGGGCAGTACTGGGAGCATAGCAACAGTTCAGCATCAATATTTCTTTTTTAACAGCTTCATCATAAGAACCAAGAGGTGTAGTCTTGATATTTAAAATCCATGCATGTGTCGCTTGATATTTCCTGGTTTTGAACATCAAAACAGCTGTCTCTTGATTCTCTCATGAAAACTTGTCTCTTTTTCTTAATCAGTTGAGTTAATGTAAGTAGATACATAATTTAGCTTCATGTATTAGTGCATTTGCTGTCATATTCGTTAGATAATGATATTGGCATTGTGTCATATCTTATTAATTGTAAACCTCCTCATTTCTATTGTTCAGCTTTTGATTGTTAGAAAGAGAAAATATTTACTGTGTTTTCCCCCTAATAAGACGGTAAAAGTTTGTAAATGTATTTTTTTTAAATGACATAGTGAAACGAAATTAAAAAATATCCTTTTACTAAAAAAAACACTCCCTACTTCAAAACACAAATCACCCTACGTTGTGTTTTAAAGTTACCACGTAAATATTTGCCAGTAGATTGCCGAGTTGTATGGAAGTGTTAAGTGTGCTAAGATAAATGATTCAAGGGCACAGGGGATTCTAACTTGCAAAAATATTGGTGATATATCAACGCCAATATTTCAATAACATTCTTGCACTATACACTGATTTTATCTATTAAATATACATCATTTTCAATGTATTATCATTATCACAGTTACCAAGGAAGCCACAGATGAACAGCCAATGAGACGACTGAACTTTGTACGCCTCATCACTATGTACACACGCAAGTTTGAGGCCACCGACAGTAGAGAGGCACTGCAGTATTTCTACTTCCTCAGGTAAGTGTAAATTGAGGGACCTCCTCAGGTAAATGTAAGTTGAGTGTTAGTTGAGAGATAGTAGGGAGGTACTGCTGTATTTCTACTTCCTCAGGTAAGTGTAAGTTGCGGGACCTCCTCAGGCAAGTGTTAGTTGAGTGTTAGTTGAGAGATAGTAGGGAGGTACTGCTGTATTTTTACTACGCACGTAAATATAAGATGAGGGACTTCTGGTTAATGTTAGGCAAAGGAAAATGTTATGACATTGTCATGATTCAGTACATTGGCGCCAGATTCATTATTAACAATATCGTTAAGTTATTGTTCATAACATAATATTCTAGTCAGCTATATTTTGTTTTGAAGACAAAACTTTTAATGAAAATTCCACAGATTCTTTTGCCACTCTAGTTTTATTCTTTGTTGAACATTTGACACTTGTTTTACTTGTATTTGATACATTTAATATTTTAGAGTGGAAATCGAATATGATGTCTACGTAATAATCAAAATTAGGCTTGTCTCTATAAATCAAAGATTGTCTTGATATGTGATGTTAACACATATTTTCCATGTGTGCTTTTTTGTCACAGGGACTTGCGAAGCGGGCAGGGAGAGAACTTATTTATGTCGTGTGTTAGTGAACTTGTACTGGAGACCCGAGAAGTGAGTTTTTACACGATATATAAAAAATCTCCATGTCTGAAAATATTCTACCAGAGTGCATCACAGCATGACAAAGTATTTTTAATATATGGTACAAAATTGTGCCTGAAAATTTCACTAGAAATAAGATATAGTTTTATCATAAATCATATATCTAGATTATAATTTGTCATTCTTTTCAGTCATCAAAATTGTGGATTAATTCATAATATTGAAATAATACAGTAAGTAGCATAACTTGGTCCTGAAACTGCATATCTTCTAAAAGGATGTTCTTATTTCTCAAAATCAGAATTATATTTTAAAGGTCTGTATTTCCAAAAATGTTAGTTGAAATAGTAAAATATTTTATGATATGTTCAAAAATTACCTACCAACTTGAAATAATGGAAGAATTGAAGAAAGCTTGAGAAATTATGAAAATTAAGAATAGTTAAGTATTGAGGCCTGTATGTAAGACATGAATCACACTGATTTCATGTTGATATAGAATGTATATCTTTATATAAGGAAATGCACTTTAAGAATTATGACTTGTAGTACGGTATGTGAGGTGGGAATAGACCCACAGTGTTGTATTTATTTTACTATGTATCGCTGAAATAAAGATTAATATACAGTGGAGCCTCAGTGATCCAGACACTTTCATTCCCAGCAAAAGTCGTGATCATGAAATGGCATCATTTCCAGTACAATTTGGTATAGAAAAAGCTATTGTGGCCCCCAATGTAATGAGCAGATATAGTGGTACAACTAGATTAGTGGTGGCTTGACTCTATATGAAAAATGGCACGTCATGTTTATATTAAATCTTCTAACACAAAGTTACAATATTGATTTTATATATGTAATAAAATTGAAAAAAAAACCATGAAAATTTAAATGTTTCTATAATGAATATACATTCAATTTTCAGTTTGAGATGCTGCTTGGGAAGATTGAACGTGATGGGACACGACGGGTAAATATACAAAGAAGAATTTGGTGTTGTACTGTAACATTACAGTGCAGTATTAAATTGCGAGGTTTTGCTGTCATTTTGAGTTCATTAATTTTGACATTGTTTTAAAGAACATTGTATACCCTCGGTAGTTATGATGGCACTATTCATTGAATGAGGCAAAGCCTCTCCGACAGGATCCAACATTGACTGAAATATGCAAATTTTTATGACTATAGTATTTTTCACTCTGTTAGAACACAGCACACTGCTAGTACATTGTTGTTCTTGGTAATGAACAGTGTGAAATCACATGATTGTCTCATCCTATTGCAGATTACAGCATTCTCGCTATCAATAATGTATTTTATGTCCAACCAATATTCATAATCCTGATATTTTAACTCCATTATGAAATATAGCTAGATGAAAGGTGTGCATGAACTTAAAAATACTTTGTGCATATTTAGGTCAGCTGAGACGGAAGTATCAAGTTACCTAACCTAATTGCCTTTTGTCCGTCGTCCGTCCATCAACAATTTACATTTTTAACCTTCTTCTCCTTACGTATTCGTAATCATCAGTACTGATGGAGTGTATGTAATTCAAAGAAGAAACCCTTGAACCAATTACAATGAAATTTTGCAGCAACTTTTCATGGCCAAAGATGCACCGTAATTGTAAATTATATGGTCCCCACCCCCAGGGGCTCTGAGAGGCAGGGCCAAAAGTGGTCAAATTGGCTTAAATTTCAACAATCTTCTTCTGCAAACAAATACTCTTCATAAATGGAAGGGTCTTGAGGTGCTTGATCAAATTTGTAAATTTCATTACCCCTTGGCTTCATGTTCACCCCTGGGGAGGGAGAGGTTTATTTATAATTTACTATAGGAAAATGATACTCTTTGGGTAAATTTTATTCATTTTCAATTGGAAATAATATAAACTTTATTGGAATTATAATCCTGATATGACAATTTGATACTAAGAAAATTTTGAGTCTTACCCATCCCCAGGGGCCGAGGGGCGTAGCCCAAATGCGTCAAATTGGCTTGAATTTCACCAATCTTCTCCACACTCAGTTACATTGGAAGCAAAAACTTTTCATTATTGGAAGGTCTGCAGGTGCTTTGTCAAAATTGTGAATTTCATTACCCCAGGCTTCATGTTAATAGATTATGTAGGAAAATGATACTTAATTGGAAGTATGCTTGATTGGAATTATAACCCTAAGATGACAGTTTGTTTCTTTGAAACACAGGAGCTTAGGGGCAGGCCACAAAGTGGTCAAATTGGCTTAAATTTCAACAATCTTCTTCAGACCCAATTATGCTGGAAACTAAATTATAGTCTTTATATGTAGTTAAAAGTGTTTAAAGGTTTATCAAATTTCCTTCTCCCGTACTTCATGCTCCCCCCTGGGGATGAGGTGAAATGTACTGCAGATTCTGTAGGAAAATTATTCATTTGGGTAGTCATTTTCAGTTTGAAATTCAAAACCGGTTGGAATTACATTGTATATATGCATGAGAAGATGGTAGATGCTATGAATCAAATACTCTCCAGTCTTAAATCTGCATGATAGACATTGAATAAGGCAGTTCTGGTCTATTTAATATAATCTAATAAAAATATCAGAACTCGGGTGACCGTTAAGGCCCATGGGCCTCTTATTTCATACAATTTCAAACCCCAAAACAGTGACATTAACAGTAAACTTTCTGTTGATATTTGTAGCCTGGAGCTATAGACAAGTTCCATGGTGACACCCAGAAAATCATAGAGCTGGTGGCCAAGGATACTGAGAGTAAAGGGCTGTTTGAGGACGCAGTACGGCTGTATGATCTGGCTAAGGTGAGTAAATAGAGGCTGTACAATCTGGCAAAAGTAATTAAAAAGAAACTATACAATATGGCCAAGGAGAGTAGATAGAGGCTGTATCATTTGGCTAAGGTGAGCAAAATGAGGTTATATTCTCTGGTTGAGTTGAGTGAATAAAATTTGTACAATCTGGCTAATTTGAGTAAAGAAATTTGAACAATCTGGCCAAGGGTGAATAAATAGTCTTTGTAATCTGATATTGTGAATCAGACTAATTTTGGCCTTCAAATTGTGTAATTTTGCTTCAAATAGGGTGTTATTTTTGGTGCACTGTCAAATATACCAATTTATAACATAACAGAATGATCTTTCAATGTGCATGTTTTACATTATGTAGAAGTAATTGTTGGATTTGAATTTGATTTGAATATGGAATATTTTCAGTATTTTTAAACTAAACTGGGAAACAGTTGACATGTGACAATGACATAATTAAGGGATTTTTGTTTTTGTTCTTCAGAAACAGGACAAGGTGCTGGAGATTTTAAACAAACTGATCAGTCAAGTGGTATCCCAGTCAAACTCACCTCAGTCGTCACGGGACCGGCTACGCAATATGGCCATCGGTATGGCCGAGAGGTAGGTTATCTCCCTTGGTTAGTTGCACTGGCACACACCAAACAGACCTTGTAGATCAAACTTATGTATAAGAAATTTGATAATTTTGTTTGTGTTATGTGCCTGTCTTTTTTTAATCTGTCTTGAGATATAGCTTTGGCAACATGACATGAAGACTAGAACTGGTCTGGTATTCATCCTGACTAAGGCTTATCTCGTTTGTCTGGATTGGCCGAGTATTGGTCTTACTAGTCTAAGTCTGAGAAATAAGTTTTATCATCCAAACTTTATGAATACTTGTGTTACAGGTACAGGTCTGAGGGTGTAGAAGGAAATCGGTCCAACACAAGCACATTCTTCCTCCTTCTCGACCTCCTCACTTTCTTTGACTACTACCACGCTGGCAACATGGAGGAGGGTCTTAATGTGAGTTCTTGCCTGTGGTTCTGGTATTTGCTTAATCCATATATTGTATGGGGGAGTGTGGTTGTTGTATTAGTTTATTTTTGAAGCTTAATTTCTTTTCAAATATTTCCTTTAAGTTCATTTGAATTTTTTTCGCTTATGATAATGTAAGTCTCCAAAAATTATGATATTGACTAAAGAGAATGACTGTTTTGACAGCTTGCATATTTTCAGGATATTGACATATGGAAAGTGTTTGAAAGTGATAAATTTAATACATTAATTGAAGTCAGTTTAGTGTGAAGTGAAATGTTATTGGATGTTTATACAAATTACATTGTAAAAAGACTTATATGTACCTCTCCCATTTAATTGGAGGGATATAGCTTGGGTGTTTCTCATGTCCATCCAGTCTCGTATCAATTTGTTATCATGACTCTACTGACTTCATTTCCAAACAGACTTTTATCAAAGTTTACACCAAGGTCAAGTATGAGAATACCTTGTATGAGTTAATTTTCAGGATTTCAAGGTCTGAGGTCACTGTTGTGTTGGTTGTACATTTAATGTATGGAACATGTGATAAGAAAGTCTTATAATCTCGCATGCAAATAATTATCTCTTCACATAAACTATATTACAAGAATAAGCTATTAGTGTCCAATTGTATACAGGTTCATATAACACTATTGCGGCCGAGGGGAATATCACCTTTCGAAGGTCGACAAATCCTCGTATTAACCTAAAAAAAGTCAATAACTGTTTTGTTATATGACATGGCATTAAAGATGGCCA
>JAUMHH010009159.1:1183-11188 GCA_032359455.1 Chlamys rubida
GTCAAAAAAAAAATCCCCCCCCCCCCCCCAAAAAAAAAGTCTTTTTCGCACTCCTCTCTAAAAAATAACAATTCAATCTAACAAGACTTTAGTGATCTAGATCCAAGTTACAATTATTACGTTCCTTTGTTAAATTACTGCCGGGTACGTCGAGGGGATTTCTTTGTTGTCAACATTAAAATTGCTTATTTTATCATCGCCTGATAAGAATGCATCTCACATCGCGTAAACAAGGAAGTAGTCAGTATTTATTGATGTTTAAATTACAGGAATGCATATCTGTCCATAAACTGCGTAGTATAATAGGTCATGGCGAATAGACTTGTTTAACTGTACATGTTTACGTCGCTTTTGGAGTTGAGTGAGTCATGTACTCGAATTGATTGCTAATATTCAGAAACCTTTATAAAATGGACACACATTGACATCTGTTTAGACTTTTTCTTTTTGCAATTAAAATGTTCAAATGCAATTCAAAAAGTAAAATGTTTGATCACAGCCCCGAAAATAGTTGATCGCGAAAAATCACTTATTTGCAGTAAGTAGAAATTGTTAGATATCATTGACCTAAAGACAGATTTTCTTTTCTATTTTCGATATTGAAGTGTCTGTGTCGTCATTGCAAACGATATCCCTAGAACAGCCTAGCGTCACCAAAATGTTTGCTTCTGACGATTGTCTCATGTTATTCGAGGCGAGAGGAGAAGCTTTAAAATGACGCTGATCATATTGCATTCAAAGCTCTAATGGAAAAATATGTTCGTGTAGAAACCGTTATTCTGCTCATTTGGTGATTTATGCTGGGGGTTCTGGGTTGGGATGGGGCATATTTGCTTTTTTTTTTACAAATCAATTCTAGCTGGAAGACATCCCACAATCTTATAATTTTTGTTAAAAAACGATTATGTTGAATCGCCGAATCTTAATTGTATGTCAATATAAAAATATTGAAATTATGATGATGCAATCTTTATTTCAACCGCCTCAAGAACATAGGCATATATTACATATAGGGATGCACGTCCTTAAATGACATTACCTGTTAATAGGACGTTAAACCCTATACATGTTCGTATATGCCACTGTGATACAAATTCCCAATTAATATAGGTTTGAAAATTCTTGATCTGCGCATTAACAAAATAATTAACACAAACGCAATGTAAATACATTATCCCCTATATCAATATATGTAAAACTATTTGAAATTCACGTGTGCTATACGTGTGGTATATTTTATACGTTTGTTTATTTTTCCTTCAGACAATGTGCAACGACAAAAAAGCTTACACCGGTATTGGCATCATCACTTTCCTCTGTTTTGTCATCAACCTACCGCACTTCATGACCTACAAACCTGTGTCTGATGACATGCGCAGTCCTGACGAGGCAGCTTTCATGCAAACTGATTTCGGTGCCGGTAAGGGAAGTATGCGCTATGAATTCTGGGTACATTGCATGTTCCTCGTGCTCGTTCCCTGGGCAACCATCTTCATTCTCAATATGCTGATCATCCGACAGGTTACCAAGGCAAATAAACGAATGGAGGAGAAGAGGAGCTCTTTCTCAAGTGAAAAGGTCAAGAGGTCGGAAAGCCAGATCACACGTATTCTCTTGACAGTGACCTTCACCTTTTTGATCCTGATAGCTCTCCAGTGCATCACACAATGCTTCTTCATGCTGGAGGACGCCGCGGTAAGATTTATGCTTTTGTTGAAGAAATTAATTCTAACGCAGGCCAAATTCTTCCGAAACCGAAAAGCCATATAAGTACATGCTTTATTTATTTTATTTTCATTTTATTGCTTCTGATCCATAAAGACAGCGTCAATTGTCATGCTCCCCGGGAAAAAAATCGGGGAGCAAATAGTCACCACTTTTTCCGTCAATCCGAAATGTTTGTCCGGGCCATAACGTCTGACACGCTGAAGATGTAAAATGGAAAGGCGTTGTGTCCTGTTCCACTGTTGGGTCCTTGCGACCAAGGTCAATGCCATTTTGAGGTCAACGGTCAAATTCGTCGTCCAGGCCCTTACTGATAACTCAATGGAGTCTTAGGGATATATGTAGAATGGCAAGGCGTAGTGTCGTGTACCATTGTTGGGTCCATGCGATCAAAGTCAGGGTCACACTGAGGCCAAAGGTCAAATTCGTCGTCCAGGTCCTAACTGACAACTCAATGGAGTTTTAGGGATATATGTTGGATGGCAAGGCGTTGTGTTGCGTACAACCACATATTTTGGTCTGTACGCCCCATGCCAACGTCACATTGAGGCCAAAGGTCAAATGCATCGTCCGGGCTTTAGCTTCTCATCGCTATATATGGCTTAATACAATGGATATCAAGATGGTGTGACGCATACTTCTTTTGGACCCTCATGCCTACTTTAAGTTCTCATTACAGTCAAATGTCATATTGATTGTCAGGTGTCAGGGTTGAACTTCTGTATCGAAGGTCGGTAGGTTAATGTAGACTGAAACAGTTTTGACCTTTTAGGGGAGTATAATCCATCGCTTTTACTTACTTTCAGTTTCTTGACTGTAATCTGAGCGTAATACTAATTCATATATAGATAAAACATTCATCAATATAATCTGTATATATATGTTCATCCGTTTCCAGGGTAACAGGAGGATAATCAACGAAGCCTTTTCTGTGGCCAAACTGGGTATCGTCATCAACTCCTCCATCAATTTCTTTCTCTACTGCCTCACTGGTCGACGCTTCCGGAAGGAGCTTGGTCACATCCTGTTTCGTCACTGCGCATGCGGACGCAATGCGTACATGCGCGAGTCAAGCACAGGAGACAGCAATAATTCAAGTATGGATAAATCAAAGTCATCCATGACATCCTCTTCAAAGTTCTAAAGAAAACTTCGCTGCCATCGCGAGGATACCGCGTTCTTCTATGACAAACGTGTACTATCTTCACTAAAACGCTTGTCAGCTATGCGTTAAAAACGTACGTATTCCAAGAGTTTACGTAACTGCGATGATTGGATCCAACGAGAAAGTTGACAAACTACATTTAACGTCTTTCATAATTTTTTAGTTGAAATGTAGTCATGACATTTTTTCGTTACTTCTTTTTTTCAAAATATTTTTGGAAGGGAAATAAACTTATTTGTAAAGAATTAAAAAATATGAATTTGTTCCAAAGCTGTGTTGTTGCCGATCGAAGCCGATGTATTGGGCGCAAGCTTTCGAAACATATAAAATTCCTTTTTCTATTACTACAGATAGCAGATAGAGAGGGCGAAATAACATCTCTTTTTAAACAGAAATTGCACAGTGTTGTATATACATGTCTGTACATAAATATTTTAGTACAATGTACGTGTATGGTGGTAATAATTGATGATGAAAATTTGAGTCAGATTTTGTTTATTATGTTTAAGATTTCTGTTTTCGTCAAACCCATCGCATGCCATACAGTTATCAATTCTCAATTCTGATTTTATCTTATGAATATTTATGAAATGTATGAAATATTTTGACAAACGCAGCAATAAATGAAAACAATACCTTTGTACAAGAAACTCGCTAATCCGAACTTCGAGATTCTGACCTTCACTCTAAATTGCTCTATGTGTCTAATAATGAAATGTGAACGACGCCTAGGTGACGTGTTCGTAAGGATGATCCGGATATATTCCATATTCAGTATTTTTATCGGAAACCAAGGTGTTCGGACGTATGGGTACACTTGTAGAGAATTGTATATATTTTATCAATTGCTTATATTCTAATTATAAAATTAATAATACTGAATGTAGTGAACAAAACATAGTTTCGATGATAATATATTTTTTGCATGTTGTTTTACTATCTGTTTGCTCTATTTTGTTTCTACATTTTCTCTAATTATGATACCGTAGCTTATGGAAACGGTGTTTCTGTCATCATTTCTGACACATTTTTTAACAAAATGTCTAAAACAATTGTTTATTTGTAAAATAGCTTTATTGTGTAATAATAGTCTTTCATGGGTGTGATCTTTTAAAATAATCAAATCTGTATTGGTGAATATGCGGGTCGTGTAGTGTAATAGGGTAGAGATGACTACTTAATTAAATAGTATTACTTAAATAATTATAATATAATTTATTGTTATAATATATAAAAATAATTAAATAACTACTAAATCTAAAAAAGAGAGAGATGAAGTTAGAAATATGTGTGATTTTTTTCCTGTAAAAACAGTTATATTTAATTACGATTTGAACGATAAGGAGGAGTGTTACGACCAAGGTAAAATGGTATATTTATCTTCTCTGTTCAAATAGTACGTATCTTGTAAACATCATTTAAAGTAGCGGGGTCACCGTAGAAAATGTTGTATTCTGTACGTACAGTATTTCATCCTGTACAAACAAAATGTTTTATTGTACAAACAAAATATTTTATTGTACAAACAAAATATTGTCTTGTACAAACAAAATATTGTCTTGTACAAACAAAATTTTGTCTTGTACAAACAAAACTTCTACCAAATAATATCTTGTACGTTCAACATATAATATTTTTGTATGTACAACATATTGTTTTTGTATGTACAACATATTAGTTTGTATGTAAGATACTGTCTTGTACGTACATAGAAATATTATTCTTTTTTTTCTCTGGCTCCGACACTTCGGTGTAGAACGATTATGTGGCAGCGATATATTTCACGTTGCTAACAACTCACCTGAAATCGACCTTACTTGGTGTCCATCGTGCGCGTGAAGTCATTATGTCCAAGTATAGACGCATAATGACCCTATACCAACTAATTAAGCGAAAAACAGCCATTTAACTTGTTGTCGTGCTTTGTAAATTGTCTTGTTGACTTGAAAGCTGATAATTGACGTAGAAGGAAATTAGATATATAATTAGGGGATCGGTGTATACGTCACATGGGTTGCCTGACATTTTAAGGATCCGTGTATCCTTGCGAAAACAACCTAACAACTACACATTGGAATTTTTCTGCCATGACCATAACTTTGGTAAATCATTTATGATTAAGAATACCGAAAGGAATTTTTTGGTAAAAGAATAAAAAAAGGTTTTGAAGACTTATTGTTGAGTAGATTAATAAAAAAGAGTACAAAATAAATAAACAAATATATACAACAGTTTTTTTAATGAAAAATACAACGGGGCCATTTTAGGGTCCGTATTTATGAAACCGTTCTCCTGCTCAAACTCTAATCCTGTGCTCAAGCCCAATTTCTTGTTCCGGTGAAAAATCAATAAAAACTCAAATTTTGTCAATAATATGTAAGAACTTTGGAGTGTCTTAAAGCCGAATATCGCTTCCAATATATATATATATACTTGACCTTTAGACATTGTCATGTGATATAAGCAAGTTTTAAGTAAGTTGGGTTAAGCACAGAATCCGCGCTTCAGCAAGAGAACGGTTTCATGAATACGGGCCCAGGATTTGAGACCTCCGGTTATTCTGTTGTTTGAACCAACTGACTTACATGGCCATCGTTAATACCCCGGCCAGTCACGCTTACGTTCTATCCAAATCGCAAATAAAAGCAAGATTTGATATGCACGCTAAACTGAAGTGAAATTCTCTAGAATTTTGCCTGAGATTGAATAGGAACCCTTAACGAAGATATTCTTAGAACTAAGCATAACCTCTAGGCGCGTAGCTAGACTGTAAATGACGTATGCAAAATTTAATATCTAGCCATGCTATGTTGGATTTGGGGTTTTGGGAGTCGGGTCAGGGGTTGGGATGGAGGGGGCTGGTTCAGAAATTCAAAAAAACGGAATGGCTATTGATATGACAGAATAGTACATTAGTGTTGTCGAACACGTGACTTTGAATATGAGTCAAGCGCACTTTTATTTGTTGAACAGCATCCTTCGGAATTACAAAATCTCCCAGCATGCCCGTTACAAGAAGTTATTGTTAGGCCATTAAACTCACAATAGTACATTTAAGGAGATTGGATGTTCCCGCAGCAGTTTGTTTACTTACTTGGCAATTACAGTTACGCCTGTCACTTGTCCTCACTACGATAAAAGAATATATCTTCTTAGTCTCAAGATGTTACGGAAAATGGTATTTAAATGTCCCCTCCCATTATTTTCCATTCTTTTATCAAAGCTATACAGCTAAACCTCGATACAATGCACATACCACTCTCGTAGTTCAGAGTTCAATTTTTCCTCATTTTCATAAAAATTCATCTTCATTTATCTTTCGACGCATCGTCAATCCCCGTTATAACGCCAAATATTGTCTCGACAAGTGATAACATTATAACGAGGTTTGACTTTATACTTTGCTTTTGTATGTATTTGTGATATATTGTATATGACGTAGTTAGTGCTTTGTTATATTATTGTTATAAAATTCATCTTGACGGCAGTCAAAATCCAATGTTACGAAATGACGTTTGTACAACTGTATATAATTTATTTTGTTAATAAAGTGTTGTATCGTTTTTTCTCTGGCGTATTGTTTTTGCTCCTCTGATTATTCGTGAGTTTGCCTAGGAATCAGACCATAACAAAATGTTCAATTTCAAAAGAACAGAATATCAGAGATAATTTAAGGAATAACAAGAATAATTTTTGGGATTATACAAAATATACAATCGGGGACCATCGGCACTTTCCGTAAACGAGATTTTTATATACTCACATTTAAAAATTAAAAAAGTATTCTTTTTTTACGGAAAGTGCCGAAGGTTTCCAATTGACGGTTGGTATATACCGAAAAAAACGTGTGCACTTTGCATAAATCCGCAATATACCCTATAACACCAAAAACATTTGTTTTTATTTAAAATGAAAGACGACAGTTTTTAGTTAATAATTTATGAATATAAATTCACTTCTGGTAAAAACGAAAGAATTTTGCACACAACACTACATTGCGCTGTTATTTCATCGCCAAGCAACTTCAACCAATTAGAAGATAGAATTACAAATACCGCGCCAAACATTGCGGTATACGACGTCATCACATTTTGTGTCTGTTTTTATTTATGTTATGCGATATTACCTGGAAAACAAATGTTCAGCTTCACGCAATGTTATTGCATAAAATAAACAATAACTGCAATTTTATATGTCTCCCCTTATTAGCCAATCGACAAACTTCGGTATCAAAAAATAAACAAAGGGCCATAACTCTGTATATAGCTGGGCACGAGACCTAGTTCCAGTGCACTGCGCACCTTCTGTGGGTGATGCAGGTATACTTCAAGTTTGATTAAGATATCTTTATTAATGGTTTAGAAGTTATGCCGTGGACAAACTTCGGTATTAAAAATAAACAAAGGGCCATAACTCTGTGTATAGTGGGGCATAAAACTTGATTTTAGTGCGAGAAATTCCGCCTTTTCAAGATACATAAAAATGGTAAGTGTGGTCAACGTAGGTGAAAAAACATGGAACTTATGCTCCGGACAAACTTCGGTATTAAATTAAACAAAGGGCCATAACACTGTATATAGTGAGGCATGACACCTAATTCTAGTGCACTGCACACTTTTTGTAGGTGATGCAGGTATAGTTCAAGTTTGATCAATATATCTTTAACGGTTTAAAATTTACAGGCCGGACAAGAATTTACTTGTAGGAGTGGTTAACAATTACAAGAGCGAGAATTTTATAATGTTAAACAGAATTCCGTGTCATATTGAATTTAAATTAACGCCGGTAATGATCCTAAAGTAACATGAAGAATCAATAACGCAGACAGCAGGACGGATCCCTGAGGAACGCCTGCCTCAATTTTTGAAGATAATTACAAAGCGCAGAAAACGTAATGGGGCCATGGTTGTGTAAACGAGAGAAAACATAATTTTTAGAAAAGAACGTGGCATATTTTGCTTACAGTTACAAAGTATGACACTTTCGTTTTGAAAATACTGTTAATTTTCGTTTCCTTCGTGAATATTTGAATACTATTTACTGCAGTCTAACGTTAATTATGACCTTACGGATACTTAATGGATTTGACAATCGCTCCCACACTCCCCTCATTATAGAAGATGGCCCGTATTCATGAAACCGTCCTAATGCTCAAGCATGAATTCTGTTCTCAAACCAATTTTCTTGTTACTGACTTAATTCATGTCAAACGGCCAAAAGGTCAAATGTAAACATTGAAAACAGTACTTGGCTTAACGTTTCTTCATTTTCTATTCAAATCATAGACAGAATAGGATTGTATCATTAAATTAAAACTGGAGCATGCTTAAGGACGAGAACGGTTTCATGAATATTGGCCCAGACTTGAGCATGATATTACTAGTACTAGCCGAGTAGTTGTAAAATGGATAATAGTAATAGTTATAATTGTGAACAGAAATGAATAAATAAATCAAGGGTGGTATTTGCAGAGTGCCTAAAATGCAGACGTGAAGATGCATAATGCATAACTCACCGTTGTCGACGTCATACAATTAGTCTACGACTACTATTGAATGCATACTCTGTGTTCGATGTATTTTACGGGAAAGGCCGGTGAATGCGTGTTATCAACAAGGTGACTCGGCACATATCCAAACGACTACTTTGCTCATTCCTATTTTGAAGTGTCCCACTTTTAAAGAAGTTTTATTTCATTGAAGGACCCCCATGCCTCTGCCCAAAAAATGAAACTATGCATTCGAAACTAATTTTTCCGGAGTGACTATAACTTTGCTAATTCATTGAAACATAAAGTTGACTTTGCGGGACATAATGGCGATAAAATAAACAGAAAATAACCAATAGTGTGTGTAGTACCTTCCTCGTTTACATCCGTGGAATACTACATGGACGCTGCAAGCTGGACTAAACAATACTCACCGTTACTCACCGTTGTCGACGTCATACCATTAGTCATCGACTACTATTGACGCTTCTACTATTGCTACTGGTACGGACTCCCGGTCAATAGGGAAGAAAAGTTTTGAAATTATTATCAGCTACATGTCTCACATAAACCATTCATCCTGATCACCTAATAACCGCAGTGGTGCATGAATGACAGACATGTTACAATTAATTTCAAGTTTTTGGCAATAAACATATTAAACAAGCCATTCTGTCTACGTTTTCGCCGACTTGGGAGACAGGTACGAGACATTCGACAAGTGATGTACGAGTTTGATTAATTCCACACCAAAGTTTAATGACGCTGATGTTTGATATAATAGCCAGGGATTAAGGCGGGAGACATAATATCATAACTATGTATTGTTTCTGACGTGTTTGGTCCCAATCAGAGTATCGCAACCATACACAAAATTGTCGTAGAAAAAAAACCCATTTAAATTAATAAAACAACTACAGAAGGTGTGCAGTGCACTAAAATTAGGTCTCGTGCTTCACTATATACAGAGTTAAGGCCCTTTATTTAATTTTGACACCGAACAATTTTTTTCTGGTGGAATCATAATTATATGCCCATTTTTATAGGCATACTATTTCCGTCAACCTCGAAGTCCAAAGCGTTTGAGCTGTATCATGCAGTGTAATTTAATTTTGGCATGTTGTATTGATTACTAAATTTTGAAGGTATGTGCGTTACGTCCATCTTATACACATTCGAAAGCGGAACCTTTGACTTCTGCAGAGAAGATGCACTTCTAAATCAGCATCGTATGAAGAAAGTGTATGTCAAATGTGGTATGTAAGAAAAATAAACTAAACGGAAGTCTACGGAGAAGATTTTCCAAATTTACCTTTTTCGACAACTATAAACATTTTATATTTTAAAATGGTAAATCTGATATTTATTTTACTGTAATATGTTATTGATTGTTGCGGCGATACAAGAACACGTCGATATTATGATAATCTTATCTCTTTAAATTCAGTTAAACTTGATGTGAATGTATGATGTACGGTATAAAATAAATGAAAATACATTCAAGTTGATAAAGTAATGGTATGTAAAGTCCGCATTGTTTGCTTAAATGTAACTTTAATTGATAATACATACAAATAACACAACTGATAAGAAAGGCACAATGTTGCACATCATTTTGACATCGATG
>JAUMHH010009170.1:0-11187 GCA_032359455.1 Chlamys rubida
CTAGATACGGCATTGCATGGTTACATTTGACGGTCACTAGATACGGCATTGCATGGTTACATTTGACGGTCACTAGATACGGCATTGCATGGTTACATTTGACGGTCACTAGAAACGATTAGATATAATTATGTTGAAATTTAGATTGGATGAAAATGTTTTGTCTGTGTTGTGTGTTAGATAGATACAAATGTGTGATGTACAGAAGTACAAAACAGTAACCTTTCGTCACTATTCATGTTTACAAGAGGCACTGGGGCCTTAATAGCCTACATGGAACTTTATATTCAATTTCAAACATGTTGAATATCATACATGTTTCTCAAAAGATTACAAGAAATACCTTGGGGCAAGGAAGACACAAAGTGTATGACTGCATTCATTTCTTTATGCCCCTATATATTAAACATTTCAACTGTTTCAATGTTATGACCCATGAAGTAAGTCGTAAGGATTGGGCCAGATCCCAAGACTAATCATGGTAGCATGAGTGTATCCATCATTTCTTAACCAATATTTGTATAGATGGTTATAGGGTGGGGATCTCAACTGTTTCCACGTAATGACCCAATGGGTAAGTCCCTTGGGGTGGGGCTGAACCCCAGAACAAATCAATGTAGCATGAATATCTACATCTCTTCATACCTTGGTCTAGGCAAAATTTAATATTAAATCCTCATGGCCCAAGGGGGGCACACCCTCCGTTTATACAACATTGATTCCTCTTCGCCTTACAATACTCTAGACCAAATTTTGTCAAAATCCATTCAGCCATTCTAGACTATTAGTGTTTAGAAGGAAACATTCAAAACGGAAAGTCAAAAAGACTGACGCCGTGCCACGGCATAAGCTCACTAGTCCTTTGTACCAGGAGAGCTTGTAAATGATGAAAAGGAAAAGCATCAATATTTCTTTACTCTTTTATTCTGATTTCACACATCCTCTCAATTACATGTTCAGTCATAATAAATAGAAGAGAAACACTAAGAAATAAGAGACTATCAGCCAGCTGCTGGAAAAATATCTAAATTGTAATGACTATCACACGGAGGCGGAAAACTATATAGTAGCTTCATCTGTGTAAATCATTCTCTCGTGCCATATTCATTCTGGACATTTTTACATGATGTCAGAACTTAATTATACTCAACAGCATAAAGCAAATAAATATACCAAGAAGTGGTAATTGTTTGTAAAGCAAAACGTAATAGTTTGACTACATGGTAGTATTGTGCTTTCAATCGCAGTGATTTTACAAGATGGAAAAAATCTGAAAATGGGTCATCAATAAAAAGATAATATAAGCTGGACTTTCATAAAAAAAAAATCTAGTATTTTGCCATCAAGCATAAATAAGTGTGCATTTTCCTCAGAAGAGAAGTATGTATAATGCCCATACAAATCCTGCTCTTGCTGGCACAAGGTGATTTACATTTTGTAACTAGATGGTGGTCGCCTATTGCAATTTTTAATTACTGCATTTAAACTGAAAAGCACAAAGCAAATATAATGTAAATGGTGACATCAGTGGAGGTAGTGTTTCTCAAACTCGCAGGGAAGGAATTGTTAAATGTAACCACTAGTACAAGTACAAATGTAGTAGTGGAGCCTGTTAGTCGAAAAACATATTTTCCTCTCTGAACGTGCCTGGATAGTGAAACAATTGGATTTACAGACAATTGAGAACTTCGTACAAGGAGACTTGTTCTACATGAAAAGTGAAACAAACCGGTGGTGGCTTGATTGATGGGTCTCAACTGTATAGATTAATGGAATTCAATTATACATGAAATCTCGCTGGTGTAATGAGCCTCAACTATACAGATTAATGGGGCTGAACGGTATATACAATCACATGTATAGATGTACAAATAGAGCAGGCACACATTTTTAAGCATACCCATTTTTGATATTCCCATAAATATTTGGGTTGTGTTTTTGAGGTTAAATACGGTATGTTACTATACAACAGGTGTCAAGACATTTTTACCGGAGTTCTTTTTTTCAAAGTGCATCAATATTGTGAAGCTTACAAATATTACTTTGTCATGTATGAACTGGCACACTTTATACACAAATACCATGGGTAGTGCTAAGTACAGGATACTGACTTAAGACATGAAAAGCTGTTTAAAGCCCTAACTTAACCGAAGAATTGAAATTAATTTTGGTAACTACAATCAGCAAAAAAATAAATCACAAGGATTGACTTACACAGATAATTTCCATGTAGATGACATTCATTCAAACATGATTTCACATGCATTATGAAGCTTCAGACTTACAATGAAATGAAATATAATTTTCATCTTGAGGAAAAAAAAGACAGGAAAAAACCCATTGACATGTACATCCTTACATTGAGTGTCATGAGACATTATTTCATTCATTCATAAGAAAACATCAAGTATTGTACAGTGAATACCATTCTCACATACCATAAAGCTTCCATTCATTGTCACATACTCACTGATAAACCAATAGGCAGTAGATCTATACAATATTTATTGGTATCGGTACATTCACCATTTATAAGACTGGGTTCCTCACCCTCACACCCGCACTTTTATCCTCGCACCAAATAAAAACTCTAGAATGAACTATCACAAAATTTATAGCTCAACTTCTGTAAAGCAATACCAATTTATTTTAAAAAGCACTTCATTCCAACATTCTTAAATATATAAGGGAAAAATAGAGGATATAATACAAGGGATAGTATAATATTTAAATACCATTTTCCCACAAAAATTATTGATTTCTGAACATGTTATTCTGACAGGGTTTAGGAAGAGCAGGGCCAAAGAAAATTAAATACAGATTTACAGGGACTGGCCCACTTAAATAGTTGGAATACCTGGAAATTGGCTCTTACTTAGTGCAGTTTAACTTTCATAATTCCTGTCATTATCATATTTTGTAAATTAACTGTTCATCTGTTTAGCAGTAATCCCACTATTCCCAATAATGCTAATAACTAATAACATAATGTAAAAATATTCCTGCAATTTTTATTTTTTTTAAAATTTGTTCAAAGAAAAATATCTGTGCTAATTTCCGATTGTGCAACACTGCTTATTTAGTATTTATCTTGCATTGACTCAAGCATATAAAGAATTAAAATAATAAAATTAGGTTTAATTAAGTGTGTATGTACATTTCAAGATAGCTGTATAGTATTCATGATCAATGAATTTGTGGTTTTAGTATTTAGAATGCATCGTACACAAGACTTTTTGAAATATGTTAATTAAAAATAATAATGCAGTTTACCGGGGTAACCGTTTTGTTATTACAATAATTTGAATCTGACTTTTTTAACATAACCACCACAGTTGACTTTCAAACATTAACATATTTTTATCACATTTTCTTGTTCTCATTACATTGATACATGTACAAAAAGTGTGATACATTTCAACAAATTGTATATCAGGAAACACAGGCCTTTAATCAATACATCAAAAATGTGAAATTCCAGAAGCGAAGAAATATAATAAACTCTTTACTAGAAGAGTGCAATGTAATAATCTTTCAGATTTTAAACTTAATCAGTGGACAGGTCATTTTGTTTAATGCTGTTCTTTCTAAAGGTTAAGCATGATTTTTTTTAAACACAAGATTATGGGAACTACAACCATGGAAAAATAAACACTGGCCAAAGTGAAAGCCACCTTCATATTATGACAATTATCCAAATAGATTATGATAATTCTAACCACAGCAGACTTCATTCATGGTTATCAATTTCCGAGTGCTTATTTTTACTACACTGTACTGCCAGATTTTTCTAGTAGTGTAAATATTGACAAGGTCCAGCCATAGTTCATTGATAATTGTGTGGAAATCTCTGTCGGATATTTCCACACTATTATCAAATTATGAATTCAGATTTTGCTCAAAGTCACATTCACAAAAGTGTGATATTTTATCCCAGCATGGTCTACAATTCCTCTTCCAGGTAGACCTTAAAGAAAAGATCCACTACTTCCTGATCTACAACTTGTTTGCTGCCTAAGGACAATGCTTTGGCCTACACCAATTTCTTCGCCTCAAAGAAGCTCTTGAGATGCCTCATCTGCCAGAAGCCAGTGAGAAGAAGGATAAGGGTCTGGGCAATGGACCACCACAACACTCTCTGGTTAGTGCTCTCGCTCGTCTGTCTGAACCTTTCCTCTCGGTACTGAAATAAAGCGGTAATTCAATAAAATCTTGAAAATTGAGACAAAAAAAATATTTAAGGGATATTATATAATTCAGGGCTGAATCCTTACTCTGTTGCTTTCATGGGCTGATAAATGGAGTTTATAGAATAGTAGGACAAATTTAAAGACCAACTTCATTCATCACCCCATGAAATCAACCAGAGCAATATTCTATCCTTATATTTCAGTTAAACTTGTCCGTCTATACCTAGAACTTAAATTAACATATATCATCTCAGATAGATTTATAGTCAGTTATAAAATTGTATGTGCTCTTCAATGGAAAATCTTTATATGTTGATTACATTCAATTCTATCACACAAATTTCAATTCTCCATCCTCAAAAAACGGATATGCTTTTAAGCTCCGAGAGTAATGATGGATATTTTCCCTTTATAATTATTGCCCTTAATACTCCCTTTACAGGGTCCCCAGAGCATTAGCTGTACATGTGTGCCCCTCGTAACTCACCCTCTGGTAGTTCTGCTCCTTTGTGATCTGCTCCACCTGGTCTAGAAGCTGGCGGATCCTGAGTTGGAGCTCGGACAGTTTGTCTTTTGCCTGGACCTGAGAGTAATCTACAGCATGCTCTCCCACTTGTATGTCTAGGTGCACCCTCTGTGGGGGGAAACAAAGTATACAGTGAACATTCTGTATAACTGAAAAGGTAATAGTAATACAGAGCATACCCAACAACTATACATCAGATTACAGTATGTTACTACAGTGAACATTCTGTATAATTGAAAAGGTAGTAGTAATACAGAGCATACCCAACAACTATACATCAGATAACAGTATGTTACTACAGTGAACATTCTGTATAATTGAAAAGGTAGTAGTAATATAGAGCATACCCAACAACTATACATCAGATTACAGTATGTTACTAACAACACATAAGGAAAGTCCTCGCAACATCAAAATCAACCTCGGTTTTCCGAATAAGTTTTGAAAATGGTTCATCTCAATACTTACAGATGGATGAACTGGCAAAGAAATTAATACAACCTTTGGTAATGAGCGGGTAATTAATGCTGGAGCATCATTTGACAAGATGCAGTTAAATGCAATGGGATCTCTATCTTTAGATTTTAGTTATCGTTTGTAAATAGAATGGATTCCTTAAAGAAGGACTTTCTCAAGATACGTTTTAATCTGAACACTAACAGTTTGCAGTATTTTATTTAATATCAAATACTTTTTAAAGCTCAGAAAGTTCTGTCAATTTACAGTTTGCTCTTTTTTCAATTCATACTCTCAAAACATCACTTCTTTTGCAGTTACATAATGGATGCACATTAATGAATTCTTTTAAAAGAATAGCCTCGAGCAGAGGTATCCCTCCCACTGGTGATCAAGTAAAATCAATTCTTTAACCAAGGATTTCTCTCAAACAAAACCATACAGAAACAACTTTTTAAGACAAACTCATGCTAAAATCACTCTGGTAGAAAATGTTGTTCAACATTTTAAACCTCATGGCAGAACAGTGCTGGTTCCCTATCAATCTTGATGTCCAGATGCTTACGGTAAGGAACAGAATTAAACAGATGTACCACTAATATTTCCATTTAAAATATACAGACTTTTTAATATAAAGGTTAAATTTACAAAGAAATATATGTCTAGTTTCAAAATAACATTAGGGAATGCTATTGCAGTGTTTACGTTTCATTAGACTTGACATTCATTTAATATTACGGGTCAAGAGTCTGCCCACCCTTCCACAAATTCTGAAAGATTTCACAAATGTAAATGTGCTTTATCAAGATTTCACAAGGAACATAACTTGACTTTTGGGTTATACAATCTAGGCCATCATTAAAAATAGTGTTTGTTTGCAGTTTTCCCACTAACATCTTTTTCAGTGGATAGGTAGATTTTTATCATTTTAGAAATCTCATATTTCTATTTAAAAACCCGAAGTGTCAGTAATTTTCATCAATAAAAATAATTAAAAACCTGAAGTGTCAGTAATTTTCATCAATAAAAATAACAATTACCGGTAACCGAAAGTTAAAAAAAAATTCAAGTAGGTGCCATTTTTAGTAAATTTTTTGTAATGATGGCGCAATAATCCATCATCATATTACGTATACGTAGACCTACTTAACGAATCAGCATTACGTAGTTGATACTTACTAGCTGTCCACTGGAGAACCAGGCGGTGGAGTTTGAGTGGAGACACACCACATGTTCTCCAGCTAAATGAGATGTAAATGTGAACCGTCCTTCAGCAGCGTAAGTCTGTAACACAACATCAGAATCAATACCTGATAGTGCTTATTAATATCATGATTATCTCCATATTCATCAGTCATGATTAAACAATCTCAATCTGTAAAATAGCATCATTTTTAAAGCACATCTATTCTTAAAATGTGCATATAAATACAGGGGCATTTAATTTCCACTAGCCTGTTGTCCAGTGCTAGAAGATTTTATGTAGGAGCAAGTGAAATTTTTCAACAATTCAAATTTTTCAACATTTACATAAAATCTATGTAAATATAGGTCACTTTTCAAAATCAAAAAAGGGTTTCTACTTAAAATATGAAACTACACCCATGTAAACTAAAAACTTTGATTTTTCAATCACTTTTATTCTGTGTATATATGAATTGTAAGTGGGAAACAAGAAAATCATGGGAAGTGTACATAATTTACAACTGCAAAATCATTTATCAGTCTCACACTAGGGAATGAGATTGACCAATGGTAGTGGTTCTGCATCAAAAGAAACCACAAGTATACACACATACAGAAATTATCATTTTTTCATAAACCTTTGTCCACTCTTGGACCACTAGTTTTCCATTTAGATTAACACTTTCAAAAGCGTTAATGTACATGAAAAACAAGATGTCCAAGAGTATTCATTGAAATAAAACTAAATTTAATCAACAGGCAGGGGGGTAAAAATCCACTTGCGCAAGTTACGAAGAAACCAATTTTGTAACCTTAGACATTAAACAAGCAAAAATTAGATAATAAACTGAAAGAACGGCTTGGGAACTGGTTTATGTACAAATGCTCTAGGTATTTTATATGATGTGCATGCATATAATGTGTAATATAGCTATATTGTATCTCTGGACATGAATGATGATGGTCTGAAACAAAATACAGCAATTATTATAAATCATTAAATAATATTTGTAAAAATACAGTGTATTATAAAAAGGCAACAACTTAAGGTGATAGAAAATAAAATAAAACGAAAAATGCAAATATTTGAAAGAACTGCATGGAGTATACTAAGTGACAAACCAACCACCCAGAAAAACCTAAATCAGGCTACAAAATGTAACCATTGGATATTTCAAAGGTCCTAAATATATGTACTGTATTCCATAATTCCATATGGAGACCAAAACAGTAAGAACTAAAAAGGGAAAATGTTTCATTAAACATGTATACATGACATTGTATAACAAGTAAAATGAAACAAGCTAACACATGCATGCATATAAATATACAAGTCCCTTTCTTATTACTAAAAAAAAAATAAAAAAATTATGACATTAAAAGGGAAAATGAGAGAATAAGGCTAAGCATGTAATATCTTTTAAGAACCAACAAAGCATGCAATGATCAAACTCAATTTTACCAACACAAATTCATACAGCTAGCTACTGTTCGTGTAAAGAATTGTTCATATAAACAATAAAGCATGCAAAATAAACCCAAGGACAAAAAGTTTCAAGAGTAAAATTTATAAACTAAGGTCATAGACATACTATATATGTACCTGGTTGGAACTTTGTCCATTAAAACTATAAACACAGTGATCATGATAAGACCTCGAATTCAGATCAAACTTATAATATTATATGTTAAATGGCTATAGTATTTGACAATTTACTTTTGGAACTCATGTATTTCAACAATTAATGATGACACCTGCATGATCTAGTCTTCTTGCAGTGTAAATTTGTTAAGCTTTCACTTCGCTATGTCGCTAGTTCTAATATTAATCAAAAAATATATTAGAAAATAAAGGGTACATTATGTATACCATCACTGTTCAAAAAGAAAGAAATTTGAGGTAAAAAAAAAGAAAAAGAAATAATAATGGTCTCCATATGTAAAAGAATTCTGGAATATACAGCAGAACTCACCCTGGACAATACTATTTCATGCTCAGGGTCTCTGACCTCAACAAACATCCCCAGCCCTGGGGCACTGGGCAAGTAGTCTTTCACAGAATAATCATACACCTGTACTTTGTAGTTACCTGGAAATAAATGCAGTAGTTTGGCATTGAAACGATTTTCTTTAAACAGCAAGTCCTCAAGCTTGCATTTTGTCCACAGTATCACCTGCTGCTGTTTCAAGATTATTTGCAGAAGTATCAGATCAGCATTTTTGTTTTTCTTTGTTTGCCTGCTTCGAACATACAAATTTATTTTCATCGATGTCAAACTTACACTTTATTGATTTTTTTTACGATAAATAAAAGATTGAAATACAGATTTAAACACAGGAATCTTGTTGAGATACCTGTGCATCTATTAATTTTTAATAGTTATTATCACAATAGGAGATCAAAAGATGAGTCCTGTATATCAAAAATGATACTTAGTAGGCAGACAGTGAAGATAATTTGTGACTCTATTTTATGTCATTAAAAATAACAGCTGATCCGACATTCAACAAATATTCTGAACATTACAGCACTGTGATTTTTAATTCTTAAACCTCTGTTAACCTGAATTTGGGTCAACATTTGATCCAAATAGCTTACCCTTGACATCACAACTTTATCCTCAGGATCTCTGATCTCTACGTGCATTCCTAATCCATATACTGTCGGTACATAGTCATTTATATTGTTGTCTAGAATCTCAACTTTGTAATGGCCTGAAACAATAAATTCAAAATGCATCCTACTCCTTAAAAAATCCAGTCTTTCATTAAGATTTTTATATCTTACACAGTGGCTTACCTAGCTCACTTTCTGATGTGATCAGCAAGAGAATGTTATAACGAAGACAGCAAGAGATGCATTGCAGCCTGAATGCATTTTTTTGGTATGTAGGGATTTCCCCACCCTATAGGATCCTAAATTTGATATAGTAAATGTAGGTAAATCTGATGGTTTTGTATAGCCAATTTTTCCAGAATTACTTTTTTTGTGTGTTGCCTGACAGTGATTTTTTATTTGCTTTGTTTTACAGCACAGTCTTCTTCCCCTAGCAAGAATGTGTTTATTTTCCCAAAATGAAGAAAAGTAAAGAATATCTCATTACTCTTTTCTGTTACAATTGATGTCCCATCATTGCCCTCTCTGTGGCGACAGGTTGTACGAACCAGGGGATGTTGTGTGTTCAAAAGCACTTCACTGGACTCAAAATCATACAATTCACAGACTCAGTACATAATTAAATAATACTAATGTTGCTTACAAAATGTACAATGTAATTTAAATGATATAGACAGTTAAGTGCCGTTGAATTTTTATTAAAGTTCATATTATTGTTTATATATTATATTATTATTTTATCATGTGGAGTTTTGTAATGATCACAATTATGGCTGTTGATTCTAACTAACAATGGGAGACCAATTCTTCATCTTCCTCTACAGTTTAATCGTAATAAGTTATTCCTGTGTCATTAGCAAGCAAACATCGATCTATAACTTAACGTATTGGGATTAGACACGTGTATTATAATAAAAATTTGACAGGTCAGTTTTGTTGATGTTCAGTTCTGTGATGTTTTGAACAATACATTATGATTTAAAAATATTTAACTTAGTTGATATATTATAAAGAAATTTTCAATAATGAAACACCAACTGATTCAGTAAACAATATTGTAAATGCTTCATTGAGCGGCTTGCAGATTATTAAACTCCACACAACAGACGTCAACGTTGACAGGTGGCAGCATTTGGTGACCAGTTTTTACGCTTGTCGGAATGTCCTTACCTACAACCATGGTTTCGTCTGGAATTTCTTCGATAAAGCATTTTTTCTCAGTTTCTCCGATATGAAAATATAAGCCGGATACCGTCGAAATGCAAACCAATACAGCAAAAATGCTACAAAATGCTGTTTTGCCGGCCATGGTTTCGTTTAAAGGAAGTGACACGTCACACATGCGCAGTTGAAGGCCACGTATTTCAAGATTCTTGATCTCCGAAACGTTTATTAAAGACAGGTTAAGGAAGGGAGAGTTATCGATAATATAAGTATAACATTTTCTCATCAATCAACTTTGAAATGAACTGAAATTCAAAAGATCTCTATTTTCGGCAAATTGTTTGTTTCTAAGTATAAAAGGACGGGAGTTGAGGAACTGTTAACGTTCAAAAACTGAAAAATCTTAACTTTGTTATCTCCCTTACACCACGAGTGACAATGTTTAAGGATACTCGTACTGCCAAAAGCTGTAACTAAATGTTGGAAACTGTTTTTACCGGCATGACTATAGCTTTGATAAATACATTCTGAAAAGAAAGCCTTAACTTGCGTGACTTTTATGAGAAATAATGAAGATAATATAAAAACGATATAATCAACTACAGTGTTTTGTGTAGGGGGGAAAAACCCAGCGGGGCCAGACCGGGACTTGAACACTTGACTTCAGATTGCTATACTTTCTATATATATAACCAATTCAACGGAAGTGTCCTGGCCCAACTTTGCTACAGCTTTATCCAAACGAAAATTACCGTATATGCGTAATTCACATTGCAGAGAGACATGGATCCTATAGTATGCTTGATGAGATAGGATTTTTGATTTAAACATATTTTTATTTGCATCTAATATACATGGGGAGGTCATAGCTTGAAGATATTTAATGTGAGATCGTGAAAGTGATCTTTTCCGACACAGACGACACTAGTAACACTGGCCACTATTCATAACACTCTGCTTTTCTAATGTTCATTACTTCCTGTTGCCTTCTCCTTGTAAATTCGATTCCTTCTGGTATTTTCGTTTCACTATATAGTGCCGTTTGTTAT
>JAUMHH010009181.1:0-11186 GCA_032359455.1 Chlamys rubida
CCACATTAGTTACCTCTTACGACCATGTATCGGCACACAGTGTGCCACATTAGTTACCTCTTACGACCATGTATCGGCACACAGTGTGCCACATTAGTTACCTCTTACGACCATGTATCGGGACACAGTGTGCCATATTAGTCGCCCAATTAGATCTTGCAATAGGATACAGTAGGCCAAATATTTTTCAAAGTAGGTTTACACTTTAGTCAGTTGTTAAGGTACTTCGTACGGTGTTCCATCACTGTCAATATATATGATAACATCCTGACGATGTTATATTTTTTCTGTATCATGTTTTCTCATATTGTTGTGCAATGCAGAACGATATAAAAAGGTTACTCTCTGGTAACCGAGGAACAGAAATTTATGAAAATAAATATAACTTAATAAATAGATAAATGAAAACATTAATAAATAAACGGGGAAAATAATAATGGTGCACAATATCATGAACAAATCATTGATTTACATGTATATTCAAACTAGAATTAAAAAAAATATTTTGAAGAATTTGCTTTCCTCAAGGCCATAGCATGCGTTTACGTTATCGACATCGCCATAGCTTTGGTATAGCAAAGATGATCCTACACATGTATAAACACATTTATTAAACTTGCCGTTTGCAATGAAATCAAATTTCAAGCTGCTTTAAAATGAACGTATTGAATAAATTGCGCAACCGAAATCCATGACAACGCCACGACGTAATTGCGACTAAAATGGACCACGCTACCATGGCAACGCTATTCCCAGAACTCGGTGGTCTGAGTGCAGCCAGTGGTGTTTGTGTCCTGTAAAGTCTTATTTCTCACGTAACCCACTGGAGCTCTCACATCATGCAACATAATCATGATCCATTTATATTATCCCTATTTGACCATGGAAATCAATATGGACAGGCACGCTATGAAGACGGCCTTACCCACGCATCACACTTCATTTAAACAAAGACACATACGCGCTTACTTGTAAGATGTCAACATTTTAATGATATTGTCTCCGTAAAGCCACGCCATAGATATCTACACCGTTGCATCATTTTTGTGTTAAGTTCTGTTTTCCTTAACAGGGCGCTGTGCGTGAGACATGGCTAGATTTATGGCCGCGTAAGATTATAAATGGTTGGAGCATCGTGTGAAGGACTCCATCAATGCGGTTGCCTGTCCCCTCCCCCGGGGGCAAAGAGAGTTACAACTGGCCATTGTTGAATGATAAGTGGTATCTGATCAGAATGATTATACCAACATATCGAATTAGCAATGGGAAATATGTCCAAGGAATACATACAGCATGGCGGAATTTATAACACGGAAATCGGAGAAAGGATAATTGTGTCTAAAATGTTCTAAATGTTTGATATAGATGCATAGGTTTGTTGATTTAATATACAATAGTATAATTGTTTTCCTGCGATTCGTGCCTGATGGTATCACTACGGGTCCGGCACGACGGAGCTTTCATTTCCAATACAGAATGATAGTTTATGACGAGTTATTGAGAGATAATGTTATTTACTGTTGTAGCGTGGTGCCAAGGCAGCCCTCCCTTTACACAGATAACTGTATACGTTTCCCATTTTAGGGACAAAAAATAGACCTCTGACCTTAAAATAGCCATTCCATTTTATATACAGGGTCCTGTCATTGATAGTTAAAGAGAAACACCTTCCCTAAGGGCAGACGGAAAATCTCCACTTATTCAGCCAATTTTGCCCATTCCATGTGAAACAATTATATCTTTTTAGTAAAACTGATGTGTGTTTTTTTAAAGGACGCCTTTAGATGGATTTGTTTTATCTACCAGAACAAAATGAGTAATTTAACTAAATAACACGCACCATTTGATTTACAGGAATACAATAAAAAAACAAACAGTTGGATCACGTTATTTCGGAACACGATCTTCCGAAATGTTCCCTTCGTAGATAAATAAGCTTCTCGTGACTATTTAACAATTCTTTAGTCCGGACGATCTTCCAGTAAGGACATTGTTCGTAATAGCCAGGTACCGTTATACAAAGGCATTCGTTATAGTCCATCATCCGGACTGACTAAGTAACGTTGTACAAAGGTGTTCATTTGCGGACCTGGGGAAACGTAAGGTCATTTTATAACTGTTGCCACACACTCTCACCAATCAAATTACACGAAAGGGTTAAAAACCGTGGAGAACCACTTTCCGACAATATAACTGACAAACTGAAGATTTTATTTCAAATATGAATCTATAAACTTCATTAACGCCTCCTTTTTGTTTCTATCGTTCAAATGATACACAAATACGTTTGTTTGGCTATCAGAGAAGCAGTTGCACAATCTCGTTAACTTATTATTGGGTAAACCTCGTGTTAAAATTCTTCAATTAATCAATTCGATTAGAAAATATATGATCACACACACACACCAGCTTATATCTTTGTCTCCTTACAGTGACACGTCAATATCTCCCTACCCCGAGTTGAGTTTGTTGTATTGTGATTGGCTAAGTAAAAGCCCATTACTGTTGAGGAAATCCTTTAACAGATGATCTTTCTGCTTTCTGACCCTGTCATTAAATAAACCGGCATCCACCTACGTCACAAGTAATTAAAACGAAAAGCTCTCCAGTTAATACAGGGGCCATTTGGTATGATGTCACAAATTTAAAATTCTACAGTGTACGGCCATTTTACTCATTTTCGTAGGTCGTGTTAATTCTCAAAAGTGCAATTAGGATACATTTGCAGGACGACTCTGATTGGAAATTTAAAATCTGAGCTTTGTTACACTTTAAAAAAGTTGAGCGTACTCTTGAATCTGCAACCTACTGCCTTTAATTACGAATGTTTCGGCAAGGCCGGAGAACGTGCAATTAAATCAAATCACCTAACGCAGCGTGTAGAGTACACATACGACGCCAAACCTAGTGCAATTTCCTTATATTCAATATTCTTTTTCTTAAGCTTTAACAAAAAATGTGAAGAAATAAACATAAATTTTTAAATGGGTTTAAAAGTAAGAGATTCACTCGTAAGGGAAGCTTTATTGAAACGGCACATATATGCACTTTAGAAGCTGCTCGACGCTCCTTGAAAATCATGCCACGAAATCGCAAGGTATCACCCTTGTATGCCATTATTGCTTCGAGCCGACCTAAAGCGTCCTGATGATGACAATTATTTTTGTAAAAAGCACATTTCAATTTCAAATCGCCATTTGAAATGAATGTTGTTGAAAATAAAAAGCTTGGTAATGCCGACTTGTCTTTGATATAAATGTACCTCGGAACGAAGCCAAACTGCAATGATCTCTTCCCGACTTGTCTTACATATAAATGTACGTCAGATCTCAGCCAAGCTGCAGTCATCTCTTCCCGACTTGTCTTACATATAAATGTACGTCAGATCTCAGCCAAGCTGCAGTGGTATTTGTCTAACATGTCTTAGATATAAATTTACCTCAGAACAAAACCCAACTACATAATGTACAATGATCTCTGCACAACGTGTCTCACATCTAAATGTACGTTAGATCTCAGCCAAAATGCTACGATCTCTGTTCGACGATGCAGATCTTTTTAGATATACAGCAAACAGGCCTGCATTTAGGATGTTTTCACGAGACCAAGTCTTCATGTAGATTATGTTCATGCATGATAATAAGAGTTCAAAATTAAATGCAAATCAAAAGTCGTTTTAATCAGTGTTATGATAATGACGAGATTGAAAGTGTGAACCAAAGGTCGTTTTAATTTGTGTAAGGATTGTTACGGGTTCAAACTTTAAACTGAAGGTCTTTTTAATTTGGGTAAATAGTGTAGAATGTAAACGTGTTTAAGGTATAGATAAGAAGTCGTTTAGGTCTTTGTTGACACTATGACTAGTCTAAAGTATAAACCAAATGCGTATTTTTATCAAGAGCATCAGTTAAATAACACCGTCCAGTTTTCTTCCGAAGTGAAAGCTATTGAAGCCATTAAGTAACTTAGATTCTGCATCCCATCATCCATTGTTATTTTTGTTAGTTGAAATAGGTATTATATACGTACAATTGGAAAACAAAATTAGAATAACATAAATTCTTCTCATACAGATGTTGCTGCTTTTTTTGGTTTTGTTATTATTTCGTGTTGCTTTATTAGTGTTGCTACTGCCGTTGTTCATAGCGTTGTTGCTGTTTGTATTGCCCGATTGTGTCCGTTGTCCGTCGTTACAGACTAATCTCTAATGTTTGTTTCTAACGGGAGATACATGTTATTTTCTGATTAGTGTTGTTTAGTGTTTGTTTTAACACAAAATGATACTACTTTGACCTTCAAAGGTTTGAATTAGTCATCAACACCAGCGGTCAATACTATCTGACCTTAACCTACGATACAGGAAATTAATATGAATAAACGTGCTCCCAATGACATTCGGTCTCCATAATTAACTTACGAGCAACACTCATTACACAATTTCAACCTTAGCGGGGCGGCCGTTAGTTAACTTGTTTTTTCCACACCAGTAGTAAATAGCAACTCTCTCGTATTTGGAACATCATGTGATTACATCCCGCGATTTGATTGGATAACATTTTTTTCAATAGTACATCTTCCTCAGTGCCTGGGAGTTTTTATCAATGACAGCTACCAGTGTGGCGTTCTCTATACATGATACGCGAGTTGATTTGAAATACAGAGTTGCCAGAGCAAAGGAAGAACCGGAATTACTTTCCGAAACTGTAAGATGAGTTTATGCTGGATCGAAGGGAGCGAAGACTGCAAAATATACCAAAGTACATCTGGTATTATACAAAGGGCAGGAAAAAGCAGTGAGATGGCGCATGAAATAATTATCTCTGTTAAAAATTAGTTTTGTTTCCTCCGGCAATACCGAACCGTACGCGTGGTCTCAACGAAATTACACGTAAATACATATATAGCCTATAGCAATTGTTGGCCAAATCGATTCGAGGACATTTTCAAGTTTCAATCTTATTTCATCAATTCATTGTCAAGGGTATCCATGCACTTTGTTTAAAATAACCACTTGTTGTCGTAAGGCTAACAGCCAGAAACCATATATATTAGGTGGAAAACATCATTTACCGTAACTCAAAATGTTTCATCGTTTGATCGAGAAATACACACTGTTAAGTTTGCTAACTTATGCTATATAAATAACGTACCTATTTCATATAAAGTTCAGTTACTCTTTTATTGCTTGCTCATACAAATTATAAACAACGTAATAATCAAATAGGAAATTTAGTGTTGCTTTCCGTTCTGTTTTGGTATCCCTTGGATCACGATTCCCTTGTTACTTTTGTATCAAAATATTTCACGCTATGCGTACTTCAAATAAGTAAGCACATTGAACAGGTGAAACACCAATACAAAAGGTGAACAATTAATAAAACCTAAAACCCAGGTAAACTTTCATGATCAAGTGGAAATCTAAGAAAAAAGGTTACCATAACGATCAAGTGAAACGGTAAAATAAAAGGCGAGCATAATGAACAAACACCTTAAAGACCACGAGACAGTTGGAGGAGAATATCTATCATACAGAACAGGCCAGATCTATGGTGGCATCAGTTTAATGCATATCATTGGCCGTAACATTTTGAATGAAAAAACAAAAAAACACATGGATGGAAGTGATATAAAAATCAAAGGAAGACAACAGGACAAAGGGAAAACAAATATATGTTACAGTAACAAAACACAACTAAAGGAGAAACCAAACAAATTAGAAAGCAACATCAACATGGAAAACACCACAAAGACTTAGTTTTGGCGTCTGTTTTAGCGTTTTCCTGCTTTGTTAATGTTTTATTAGCTAGTAAACGATGTTTACTTTTTGTTTTGACGTTTTGTAAGCTAGTTTATGAAATTTACTTTTCGTTTTGGCGGTTTATTAGCAAGGTCATGCAATTTACTCCTTGTTTTGGCGGTTTATTAACCACTTAATGATGTTAATAGTTTGTTTTGCCATTTATTAGCTAGCGAATGACGTTAACCTTTTGTTGTAAATGCGTTTTGTTAGCTATTGAATGACGTTAACCTTCAGATTTTGAGTTTTATTAGTTAGCTCATGATGTTAACCTTTTATTTTTTACAGAAGATATCTTACGTTTTTTCCTTTCTGCTTATATTGTGTCTCTGATTAATGATGCGAACGTTTTGCTCTGACGTTAACTTGGAGATTGAAGTTTACCTTCCGTGGTGGCGAGTTGTCAGTTCTTGTTACTAAGGATTTTGGTATGTGTGTCGGGTGTGTGTTCACTAAATTAGAGCGGTTACATTCCTTCCCCATTAAATATAATATCCGTTTGACTAGATTTTCAGTTTTTATTTACCAGCCCGAGTTGACTTCACGACAATTTCCTCGGAATGATTACGTAATTAACAGAATTTTATGTTGCTGGGTTGGGACCATAAATCAGACATTGCCATGACCCGTTTTATACCTCCATTAAAACTCCTGTTTTAGGCTCATACGGTCTGATTACAGGGACACGGCCTGGTTATACCCAGTAGTTATCACCCTCGAGTGACCAGGTCCGGCTGATGGAAGCTGTGTCATCTTAGAATCGAACACAAACATGTAGGCGTTTTCTCTTTGCCCCCTCTTCTAATTCCAACAGCTAATATATCCATTGATATCTGCTTTAAAGCAATTAGTTTTGCTTGTCGTCAATAAATACAATTATATATAAATATAGAAAAAATTAGATTTAACGACCGACTAAAAAAGAAAAATTCTCAACAACGAGTCTTTAGTACTTTCATCTCGTCAAGGAGATTCTTCAAACCGTTTTAGTGTATTATCTCTTTAGCCACAACTGTATTCAGTTAGCGTAGAGGGGATTAATAGATGCCTCGAGTATATTTTCTGATCGCCATTAATCACGGCACGCATGTCACAATATATGATGGTTATAACACAAATAGCAATCGAAACAATAAAACTCTTCATGAAAAATAAGGTAGACTGCATTATTTATTTATTTTAAGCACAGTTTCATTTTACCGAGATGACCACAGACTGACCATAAGAAATTGTTAATCCTGTAAGTGTAATTTATCGATTACTTTAAAACGTCTTCGCCCTAAAAAAAAACCCACCAAAAACTAGTAAATATTTCACAGAATGTCTGTTATACTTTGCAAAAGAATAATTGTCTGGTCAACTGACTTATTTAAGAAAAGAAGCTCAATAGGTTAATTATAAATATATTTGCATAATTGTCTAGTTGCACCAAACAACATATTGCTTGACATCAATATCGTTATCGCCATGCATGATCTAAAATTCATTTTATACAATAACAAAATATATTTACTACACGTGAGGATATATGATGACGAAATATTGATTTTTGTGTTCAATTTCATTTGTAATGCATTTCAGAAGATTTAATTAAACTTTAAAATGAAAAACGTAATTCAAATCTACATGTTTGAATACACCATATAAATGACCATGCTGAGTATAAAACAGTGGTTACACTGACAACGACACTGTAACACAAAGACTCTCAGTTACATGGTCTTCGGTTTAATTCTTATTAAACATGTTATAATTAGACTACATTCACGTGCATCCCTAACGTCATTTCTCGGGCTATAATTCCCTGAATGGAAAGTACGACAGCAATTTATTGTCGGCTTCAAAACTGTTACGCATCTCTTAAGGGTTTTAACATTGAGGGTGCTTCTTTCCACAAACTGCGTTTGCCTACAACCTATCGTGTCGTTAGCGATGAAATTTGACAAGTTGTTATGTAATGTAGGCAGTTTCCAAGGGTAATTAGCGGCCAGAAGAAAACCTCGTGAGCCAGGAGTGGCCTCACGCTTCGGTTCTCATGGTTACAGCAGAGTCGCCAATGGGTACAATTAGACCGAGGCTTAACAACGCATGGTGGTGACAATGCAGAGATGCAGGCTGGCTAGCGCATCCGTACCATCGCAACGGGCAGGGAGCTGCTCACAAAAGAGGCCAATTTTCTCCAAGATAGTGTTGATTTAAAAAAAGAACTAAGGGAATAAAGGCTATAAGGAAAACAACTATCTCATTTTGTAAAGCAGACCAAGTCATTTGTGAACTTGATTTAATGACAAGCAGAATGTGGATAGAGAATGTTCGACATATCTGGCTTCAGCGTTCAATGGAGACATGATTAGAAATGTGAACTTTTACGTATCCCACCGCACATGCACTACTAGGGCTTAGCTTGTTGTGTAATAACGAATTTTTCGACCAAATTGATTATGTATAGGACTATACTTGATAATTAATGGCGCCTAGCATTAATTCAGAGGTGCTTGAGGCCGAATTCGATTTCCTTCACGCTCCAAGCCTGGTCTAGTTGACAAGGTAATTATGTACACCTTTTTACATCCATGCTAAAGTCGCTGGCAGACACCAGGGCGGTACCACTGCTCCCTGTAATGCATCTTAAGACCGTAAACCCGGCTGGTGGGTTCATTTCGATTTATACACATCATAATGTTAAATTGAACACCAGAGGATTCTAAGATCTGAAAATCATCAAACCCTTTTATATTTTTTCCCTTAAACATTGGTAGTTACATTTCACTTGGTACCGTATCTGTATAATATGTACTTTGCTTTTTGCTTGACAAATTCCTCAGACCATTTTGCTGCAGAGAAAAGCTGCCAATGAGCATGAGAACGTCACAGTGGCGCGAAATAGTGCAAGCTCTGGTCTTCATCGATCTTCATTGGATGGGCAGACTAGATGAGTTATCGCCATGATGCGCATTCCTCTGTCAGAGGAGAGAGGGGTACTACATTGTGATGGATCTCCTTCCGGTCAGGGGAGATAATTCATCACGACAAAGCCATATTTACAGGGTCTAAAATATGTGTATCTTTGCTACAAGGAATTGAACGTTATACAATATTTTGAAACGGAAATAAAAATGTCTCACAAGAAAAATGTTATGTCTTTTTTATTCTCGAATTTGTCTTTAAATATCTCTGCCATAACCACACAGTGAAGCTGTCTCTAGGTTCGGGCCCCACTAGCTACACTGATCATAAGTGATTGGGTTTGAGATGATGGAGAGCACCTGTATATACAAGCGTGCGATGTAATAGGATGCTTGTCTGGGATTAAATGTATCTAAATCTGTGTACGATTGTCAACTGTAAACACTAGCATAAGGGAACGTATAGGCGTGAGACAAATTTGAGTTCAGCCCAGAGAAAACAACTGAATGAATAACATATTTGAAAACAAATTGCATAACATTTTATATTAGATCTGTATTACTGTTCTTGGCTACAGCTTTCCTCAGCACGGTCCTGATACAAACAAACACGAGGTTTAATGACCACGCTAATGGCGGGAAAATATGTCTGTACTATTCCAAGTCGACATTTTTTGCGACATAGGGGTTCTTAACGCAAACTAACGCCAGCCATGTCAGCTTGGGGTGAGAATCAGTTCTACTTCATTTTGGTTCTTGGGAAGAAAGCCGAGATCAATTTCACAGAAATCTTCAACATTACATTGTTCGTACATCAACCAGTATGTCGAGGTCGCTTGCATCATGCATAAACACGGAGCACATAACACAAGGTTATGACAAGGAATGTCATTTCATATTTTTGATATAACTTAGAGTTAAGAGGGAATTTGAGTTTCTCGAGCTCGTGACAGTGATGATAGTATGTACACGTCTCTTGATTCAAACAAATCTTTTCCACAAACTGTTACAAGTACCTGAATAAAAAATAAAGATTTCTTTTTTTCTCTCTCTCTTAAATTTGATTATAAGACTTTGAAATGGAGTATTGCAAACTATAACATGACAAGCTTCACGTATAACAGTGCATTATTTCTGATGATCAGTATTGGTATGCCCCCCCCACCCCTAAAAAGGTTAAAAATGACAAAACAGAAAAAAATATCGGCTTGGGTTTAAACGAACTATGCTTTCACTAGCGTGCCCGGTAATTTGACCTTGCACTGTAATTTAGCCCTGTGTCACGGCGGTGCTGAGCGCTGAGATTTAAAATGATGTGTGCAGAATTTGGTACCGACCGTTCCCCCAATATACTGGCTTCCTGATTCAAATTTGACCTGTTTTCTTCACGTTAAGTAGTAATTGGACGGTGGCACCACCTTTACTGCAATCCTTTATCGATTGCCTGGGGAAACTGGATTCCTTTCAAACCTAATAAGGTTGGCTGTTTGATTTCGATTTTTTCTAATTCGACTTCCGGTCTTGCCAATCTACTTCCTGTCTTGCAACCCGACCGACTTCATCAAATTGGAAATATCGTAGTTTCTTGTAAACACGATTTTTCATCTTTTCTGTACCCGAGCCTAATGAGATATAGTAGGAATGTATAAACTTTGAATTGCAGTGTGTTTTTGTTCACTTGGACACACAGAAGATACAAATGTGATCAACGAGAAACACTTATGGCGACCTTGGCACTAAGTACGTTATGTTTGATTTTTAAAGTGGGATTGATTTGGGGACAGCAGATAACGAATATGTGTACATGTATAGGGCATGTGATCAGCAGCGGTATGTAGTACTGGTCGATTTGTACGCCTGCCTCGTCAGCCACTGTAGCACGGCCATCGATACATCTTCTGTATTAATATGCTAAGAAGTACACCGAGTTGACTCAGAAAAGGACTAATATCGACCATCAATATGACAATTTTCCCTAAATTTAAATGCGAAATACAATTTAGCTATTGTTTAAATGTTATTGAAACCAAAAAGGTGATACAATACTAATGAAACAATTTTTTTGAAAGCACATAGCCTCTCACAAAGTACAAGCCAGCACTTTACCACAATATTTATTAAACCATGTAAGTACTCTTTCGTTATGGCAAAATTATGACAGAAGCTTGTATTTTAGAACTTGTTTGACCAATTAGGATTCCAGAGGAATGCTAAGAACATATCAGTTATACTACTGATATAAAGGAGCATACAGGAAAAGATCGCTCGTGTAACACAAACCGTTAGAGTTACACAAACCGGAAGTGCTACACAATCTGTTAGTGTTACACAACCTGAAGTGTTACACAAACAGGAAGCGTTACACAAACCGTTAGAGTTACACAAACTGGAAGTGTTACACAATCTGTTAGAGTTACACAAACCGGAAGTGCTACACAATCTGTTAGTGTTACACAACCTGAAGTGTTACACAAACAGGAAGC
>JAUMHH010009192.1:0-10194 GCA_032359455.1 Chlamys rubida
CTCATATCCGGACACTAGTACACCTGTACTACCTGAACTACATACATTCCGGTATACCGTGACTATAATAAATACATATATATTTTTCTTATTTGCCGTCCTTGGGCAACCTTGAGCAGATGGCTTGTAACAGTGACACATGAGGTCAAATGGAGGTATACCCTAACATGTGGCAGAGAAGCAATAACAGGTCATATTGAGGCTAACATGTCAGACTTGGCTTAACAATCGACATAGAACGCAGATCATGGCCTTAACCCTACTTATAACCGACCACACCATATTTATATTTTATCTTGTACAGTGACATCAGTTTTGTCTGAAGGACCATATCTATCGACAAGGTCATCATTAGGCATATTGATTTATCCCTTATGCAATAAGTTCCACCTACATTTTCATGACAAAAGAACATATTTGGCGATTAATGTTTAATACGTACATGTTTGTGTAAAAAGTAAAAGTTTGATATTTTTCATTATCTCTTTTCCCTGTCTTCTTTCTTTTTGATCTATTTTCTGTTTCAGCGGTGTTGCCATAGGCACCCGTCCTCCTATGATACTATAACGAAAACATCTCTTCGAAATTTGAAGTTGTTGTTATAATCTTATCAAGTAAATGTCTTGATATGTACAAAGAAAAGAAGAAGAATCCATATAGAAAATACGAAACTGTGTATCGGTACCACAGTTGAGTAATATATTCCTTGGCTGACATTGGTACATACAGTTAGTCCTGGTCCTGTTTTTATAGCATGGTCATGTGAATAAAATGTCATACACATGCAATGTGCTTTTCTTATACATTGTAGGCCTGCTGGAACGTCTGAGAGACGGCGAGAGCGTGGTGGTGGCGGAGGGATACATATTTGAATTTGAAAGAAGAGGATATCTTACAGCAGGAAGTTTTGTACCGGAAGTTATTCTCGAACATCCAGAACGCGTGAAGAGTTTACATGAAGAATTTGTTCATGCCGGAAGTGACGTCGTTCTAGCATTTACAGTAGGTGGTTTAAAACTTTTGTTACTTTCAATAGTTGAGAATTTCTAGCGTGCCATATTTTATCTTTTCCTTATGCAATTAAGTTCCACCTTCATTTTCATGACAAAAGAATATATTTAGCGATTAATGTTTATGTTAAGTTAACGACGCGTCTTTAATTTTACAACTAACATTTTGATCTGTTCTGTTTATTGAATACGTGTTAAGATTTACACGTAGATGGCTTGGCTTTCATTCCTGGAGCGACCGTTGGCTTTTAGTGGTGTCATCATTTTACGACTGGACGTAATAGTCTCTAGGATATGATTTCTGCCCTAGGATGCAGTGTGTGATCAATGCACGTAAAACACCCTGGTCTAAAATTCAAAATAAGAGTGAGATATGTATATAAAGATAAATCATTTTTGTTTTGGAAATGTGCAAAATATACCCACAGTCTTGAATTGGAATCTAAATAGAACGATCCATTTATTTATATAGCGAGATATGATTTCCCCCGATTTTGGTAATTAAAAAAACTTCACATTCTAAAATAATGTTTGAGTAAAAAGAATTGATTGCATAATCATAGTTCCTTAGCTATTTGCTATTTGCTATATGAAATAAGCAAAGTATTCAATGAGGGTTGAAAAGACACTTACGGTGTTCGAAAATATGACACAAAAGTTATTCAGTATTTCTCAAACATTTAATGTATTTACAACTACACTAATTGAAGCGGTGTGCCAGGTATATTTTATATTATTTTGGTTTGTTTCACTTGTCACGTGTCTGATCTCAATGCATCAAGTTTTTCCATCACAAAAAGAAAAAAGAGAAAAGAAACATGTTTTTTTATATATGGGATGCAATATAAATATTCCTATGCACAGTATTTTATTACAGTACTATGCTCACCGAGAAAAGCTCCGCCTTATAGGTCGAGAAAATGACCTTGAAAGAATAAACATGGATGCTCTCAGAATTGCTCGGCAAGTTGCAGACGACACCGGCACATTGATGGCGGGAAACATATGCAACTCTACGATATACAGAAAGGGCGACGAAACATCTATCGCAGCGGTCAAGGCAATATTTAAGGTAAAGTAAATGAACCTTTTATGTTAAAAAGTGTTTATTAACTTTTTTTTATCCACCTGTTACCTTTTTGGACATGAATAAATACTACAGCATTACAGACAACCTGTGGTCATTGTTTCCGGTAATTTGCCTGGCTGAATTCTCGTATTGATTTTGGAATTGATCAACAACCTACAGCAGCAGTCGTCGTTAATTTTAAGAAAGAAAACAAAAGACTATTTAAATGTTAATTGATCTTTGCTGAACACCCAATCGATGCTACTGTATGTGTAGGGCGAACTATGAGTAACATGATCGGTTTGCATTGATGCCCTTGCAAAGTATAAGGATAATAATACCAGGCATTGCCAAATGATCAGCGTTGTTTTGCTGCTTCGTCGTCGACAACGGACACGCGAACCTTGGTAATCCATGGCTGCATACCTCGGCGGCCAAAGCACCACATAGCCAAAGTGCTCGGTAGGTCCAACTCAAGATACCTGGCCCTACATTCAGGACACATATACACACAAGCATGCATACATTACACACACGAAGGCACGTCCTTACATGACCATGGCTATTGATCCCACTACAGCACAAAAAAAAACCACACAACACCACCACCACCAGCCCCCCCCCCCCCACCACCACAAACCCAGTTAACCGAGAAGGGCTATTGATATGACGGGTAATTCCGAAAGATAAGGAACCAGCATAAGGACCAGGGGATATGTAGAAATAGTAAACGTATAAGACGAATATGGAAAAGAGGCTTGAATTGTGCCTAATCTGTACGTACGGAGGGGGCATTACCGCCTGGTGGCACAGTCCGTCAGTGATATCTGACCTCATCATGCTACAGAGTTAGTTATTTCGCATAATTCAACTATCTGAATATATTATTCTACTGTAGTTAGGGGAATGATTTAGTGCTATAACATTTGTCTAAACATGTCTTGCGTCTTGTTCTTGTTAAAAAACAGAATTTTGTTCTATAAGATTGGCTTCATTTGGAACACAACGGAGGGTTTCGTTTTCTGTTGTCATATTCTCATTGTAAATTGCATTTACTAGATCTCACTTACATTGTTGATGACAAGTTCTGTCGCAGACCTAATGTGTTTTCCTTATACACAAAGCTGTTGTCTTTAGACCTTCACAATTTAGAAAGGAAAACATTCGTGGCCATTTTGTTGAAGCAGTTATTGATTATTTAAACAATGGATATAGAAATGATAAGTTTCGATATTTCTCTATTGTTGACGAGAAATTGTTTTAATTTGAAAGCTTTCAACAATTTCTATAGTTCTTTTTGGCATCACATACGCTATCTGACGTTTATGTAATTAATCAATACCCTTGTTGGTTTATACACTTCCAAGACGAGAGTTGATCTAGATTAAAATCTGGTTCACAGGAACAGGTGGAGTGGGCAGTGAAGGGCGGAGCCGATTTTATCGTCGGGGAGACGTTTGGAGAGTACGGCGAGGCTGCTCTCGCTCTGGAAGCCATTAAGAAATATGGCAACGGTAAGTATGGAGAGTTTGAGAGATGCAAGAAAAAGGTAACGCATTTTCGTCAAACTCTGAGAACTTTTAAGTTTTTCATAGCGTACGAATGGATAATCAAATTACCTTCGTTCACACAACATAGTGGACTTATAAATATAGGTTGCTGGATATGTAGGGAGTGGCTGGGTAGTGATCAACCGGATCAGGCATATTTCGGGTTTCCAACATTACTTACGTTAACGCCCCCTTGGATAGAACTAGAAACAGAATTGTTGAATTTGAAATTAGGAGACTGACCTTGAAAATGCAGGGGGGGGGGGCATAATACTAAAACAATGCAAATCAGTTGAATACAAATGTAATTGATATACCAATGAAGTTTATTACTTAAAAGGTTTACCTGTTGTGATCACTATGTTATCACCCAACCCCATGGATACCTGGGACGGCATAAATATCGGGGAGGCGTGTCGTATGCTGGAAGAGGGCGGTGCTGATGTGGTGGGCCTCAACTGTGGGCGTGGCCCTGTCACCGTCATCGAGTCGCTTAAGTGTGTAAGGAAGGCATGCAAGGTATGCAGTAGGGTTACGTGAGACGGAGTGGGTTAATTAGATAACAAAATCCTAATTATGGCTAAATATGTGTCATGATAGACAAACGGTATGTTGGAAGCAGTTTGCTAATTTATTAGTCTTAACAAAAGAAATATTGGCAGCTGTATGTCAAAATGAAAGCACTTTTAAAACACATGTCATTACGAAGATTTAGGATATATTGATACACAAGTTAAGCCGATAGCGCTGTAGATAATTGATCTCCACATTCAATGAATTGTTGCCCCGACAGGGACCCATTGCCTGCCTTCCGGTACCCTACAGGACGAGTGCTGCCGAGCCAACCTTCTTCACCATTACATGTCCTGGTTCTGGTACGTAACTTCCGGTTTAGGTGACCATGCTTGACCTGAGCAATTTAGAGAGTTTAAAATGGTGGATATATATGAAGTCAGAGAAAAGAAAAGAAGGGAGTATGGAGGGAGGGAAAGCAAACAAGGAAAACTTATACGCGAACAGGAGTAATTGAAACTGTAGGTGAGCAATCTATGATTAGTAAACAACGAAGAATGCCTGTTGATCAAATCATAAGTCTTGTGAGGAGGAAACTTTTAAATTTTGTTACAATTTAAACTTAAAAGAAAACCGTTGCATAATGCTACATAAAGTTAAAGAAACTGTCGCTCCATATGCCTCAGAGTTTAAAGGAGGCAGTAACCTCACATTCGTTAATGTTAAAGACAAATTGTCAATTCGTTCTCCTTTAAGTTAGCGAGATAATTAACTTTTGTAATTTTGATCAGGATTGTTTTTCATTTTCATGACTTTTAAAACAATCTGGAATTCTTCGCTATTCGAACACTTTGTTACTTTTTGTTGACATTTTGTGGTTGTTTTGGTGCTAATTATATATACTGTTGGAGAATTGTACAAAATAAATGAATGAATGTGTGAATATTTGAAATTCTATTATAGTGGCCACATTTTGAGTTATAGACATACAGTTAGCTGTCATTAGTATTATGACTCGACTTGTGTTATCAAATAAATGGTTATATATTTTTTAATTCCAGAAACGAAAGCTTTCCCATTGGAAGTGCTGACGTGTCTAAGTTCCCGCGACGAGATCCGGACGTTTGCGCAGGAGGCCAAGGCAGTGGGAGCGACATATGTTGGGCTGTGTTGTGGAGGAGCTTCAAACACGCTCAGGATCGTGGCAGACGTGTTCGGCAAAACCCCACCAGCCAACAAATACGCCCCGCAAATGCAGGAGCACTTCATCTTTGGCGATGAGTCAACGTTTGATGATTATTACACGAAAGATGCTAAATCTAAAATGGTCGCCAATGCTTGATTTTAAATTAAGACTTTTGTTTAAAATTCCATTCAATTTCAAGAGTAAAAAAGATGATAGAGCGTTGTTTTCATTTCTATTAATTATTTTTGCTTTAGCATTTCTGGAGACTTTCTTGGAGGGCATTCTCTTTATTTAGGTGTATGTTGTAAGTAATTGTGAATCAAGACTTGTTTCTAAGTTTTGAAACCTTAGGACGAATTAATCTTCCTATAGACGTATAAGGCTTTGCGGTTTTCCCTTTCTGTAATTTTGAACTCGACGCAAATAGAATCTGGAGTAGTCTCCCTCAAACCGTCACACGATGCAAGTAAGACCGTTAAATGAGTAGAAGAAGGTCTCTCAGTAAAGGACGATTGAATAATTTCCAAAATACCGATTTGATTGATTTAGTTGTTGTAATGTTGAAATCTAAATTGATTCGTTATAAAACTATGCTATATATACTGATAACCTTCTGAAAAACACTCGTTGAACTGAACGAACATAGGAAATAATCGCTTGCAGTATTATAAAAAAGATAAATTACAAATAGTCATGCGAGAGCTTAAAAATAAGTTCAAGATGTGTGATTCCCATGATGCTTACAAAATCTGGCTACTCCAGGTGAAAAAGCATTGAATATATGCCCAAGACAAACTGTTTCAAAAGGTTGAGGTCAAAGGCCAAAGCATAGGTCACATTGACATACTTCTTGTGTCATAATTTAAATACATTAAAACACACTTGGAAGTTAAAAAAAAAATGTATTCGAATATCTACCATGTTACTAATATTATATATTTAATTGCCCAGTTTTATATTTTATGAATAATATCATAATTATGTGATGCATTTATAAGTTGGATACAAATATTTTATTCCGGGATTTTGGTTTAAACATATTCTTTTTTGCATCTATTATCAGTAGGGATTAGGCACAAGTTGTCCAACTTATAAAAAGCCTTTTCCCAATTACATATTATAATATACATATATACAAGATGGCAAGTTTATATTTAAAGAGAGAGAGAGAGAGAGAGAGAGTTACATATTTGAAGATATTTAATGCGAGATCGTGGTATTGATCTTCTCCGACACACAGACGGCACTAATTACATTGTCCACTATTCATTACATTTAAGATAAAAATGATTGTCGAATAATTAATTTTACCAACATAAATAATTAATACCCAGAACGTACAATTTATGAAGAAAAGTGTAGGATGGAGTTCGTGGTGTTGGATGGTATGGTGGGGGTAGGGTTCAAAATCTATGTGAATCTAAAATATATTGATATTGCCGAGTGTGTTAAAATATTATTTCTTTTTCTTGTTGGCTTATCAGCTGCAGGTCCAGAGGAATAAAATCATTCAGTTCACGATATATTCTTTGTTCTACATAATTATTACAAGTAAAAAAGAAATGATAGTTTTCTTCAACGGGATGGAACGTGTCGGAAATCAATTGTATTTGCATGGAATGAATCAGTATTTAGGGTACTAGCTCGGTTTCTGAGTCTGGTATGTACAATATTTACTTTTCTATCGCCAATCAGACAATAATTTGGAACTTGTATATTTTGAAGATTGTGTAACTCTATGTCTCATGTCTAGGTCTAATGGAAAAAGGATGAGTTTGAAAATGGATGTCGAAAATTAGGTAGAGAATAAGTATGGCCATTACGGAGGTTGTATGGTGAATTTTCTGAAACAAGAGGAGACAATAGAAAAGTAAGATATGCTGGCGTGAAATAAAAATGATTATTCTCTGCTTGAATAAGAGGGTTAACCCGTGATTATGCGTGCAGACTCAAGTTCAGTCTGCACGGATAATTATGTGTTTACCCAAAATCGAATCAATGGTTAAATCGACTTTTTTCTTCTACGGGAACTGTGCAGTATTCGCTTTGTTCTTGTGAAAATTAATTTAACTAAATACTACGAAGAAAATGGCAAACAAAGTTTAATTATTAACATGCCTTTTGAAACTAAATTGGATATCTTATGAAAACGTATAATCAAAGATAGCATTTGAAGCCTGTATTGGATACTTAAATAACAAGACCCTTTCTGCATTTTGTGAAGGACAGTGCTGATCACTTAGGAATCAAATGTGTTTTTTTTCTCTAGTAAACAATATCGTACACAAATGACCTCATGACCTTACCGTGCCATTTACAATGATAAATTACGAATAGTCACGTGTTGGATCAGCATGTAACACTACGACTGTTTTACACTTCATACGGAAAGAAATGAAATGTATTTGAATATTTGTCATATTGTTAATAATTATGATTTAAATATACGATTTATAGACATGCAAGGTTGAATGGCCGTATTTGTTTTGTTTAAGGGTTAAAGTTACTGAAGTGGATTAAAGTTACTGAAGTGGATTAAAGTTACTTAAAGTAACCAAAATCCTTCCTTTGTTCGTGATTGACTTTCGACAAATTAGAAAATAATAATCAACTTTTCGAAAGATTTTGGTTATTTTGGCAAATAACCAACCACAACCTATTTTGACACACTCGTGTTAAAAAAATAAATTTGTCGTCAAAACGTCTGATTTATGTCACGTGCTGCTAAGACATCAACCTAAATAGACGTTAAAATTTGGTGTTACAGACAAACCTTAGTCTAGATAAGGCTTTATCATAAGACTGTCGACCAGGAAGTAATGCACTAGTATCTAGCCAGATGACGATAAATTGTTACGTCATTGATGGAGGACGAGCAGGATCCGACATTGGTTTTCGCCCCTTCAAGATAACGAAGAGACAGACACTACGTAACTCGTCTGTCGGTCAGTCCGTCTGTATGACATCTTGATAAAGACTTTGCGTTTTGCTCCAATACCTTGATACCAGATTTTGCACAGCCTTCTAACTTTATATTGGGATACACTGTGGAAAGTACTACTAACATATCAAATGACAATCACAATGATCTATATTTTCCGTTCATTGACTCTTCGTCGAGCTCCGTTTTTTTGGTTGGTTAGACATTGGGTTTTGTTCCTCTTCTACCAAAGCGGAAGCTGAAAATATGTACTTTTTACGGTCGGACGCAAAACAAACCTTGTACTCCTGAAAGGAACATGATCACTGCATCTCACGTAGCATATCCATTATGTCTGGTTTCATATTCATGAATATTTATCTGCTACCAACGATCCATATTCAATTCCAAGGGTTACTTTCTCTACAGGCTTTGAAAATGTCATGACAAAAGCAACGGCAGCGGTTTACTATTTGACTGGTTTCCGATTGAAAAAATTGACTAATCTATAAGCTGAACCTGTCTTTTGTAGATTACAGTGACGTTCGACTTCAAAGCTGGTTAAATTTACCGTTGTGCTGCCACGTGATGTCGTAGTGAAGATATGTAAATCGAGAACGGATTCCATTGATTACGAAGATGTCAACAATCTTACAGATTAACATTTTTATAATTATTTAAAACACAGAAGTTCCAATGCTAAAATCAGATCATTATGAAGACCGTACCACTCTTGTTCCTAGACGAATCGAGAAGAATCAAAGCTCAAGGAAAACGTTGATACAGCTAAATATTAATACAGAGTAAGTGCTACATCCAGTTCAAAATAAATGATGTATGTCAATTAAGTACATGTATCAGGATATACTTACATTGAATTAACATGATGGACGTAGTGACCTAATTTCGTACAATACAAAAATCCTCTTTATACATTTACAGGTCTCCATACATGTTTTACATGCCGATAAGCAATTCAGTCCGTTTGTGATAGTAGTATCAGTGATCACTTGTGTCGTACAGGTGACATTAACAACAGCGCCAGAACCAAGTATGCCGACAAAAGGTAAGACTTATTAAATCATAAATACAGAAATCAAAAAGGCAAATTTCAAAAGGTCGCAACATAAGTTTTCAATTCCTGTTTGTGTTCAAAACAAACTTAGCGTTTTTTAGATACCAAAAATGATATCCATATATATTAACATTACTCAAATTCTGCTGCTTGTCCTGAAAGTTGTCATTTTCAGTTTATTCAGGTGATAACCCATCTGTACTTTGCGTACGAATATTGACGGTTTATTTGTCAGAAAACAGTTTTCCTTTTGAACCGGAGTGCAGCAAGTAACGCATGAATTTGGGATAGCAAAAACAAAAAGATGAGCGTCTGCAAATCTCACAGGACAGATAATATATATTATTGTCTTTTCTATCGTCTTTGAGTTTGGATTTTATTTTTGTTCAAAGATTTTATGACATGATGTAGTGTTTTTCTTTGTTGAATTTTAGGTTCATAATCATGGACCAATTTATATTTTCTTTTATAGGAAACATTAAAACTGACAATTGACACACCTTGAAAAGATATCCAATGACACTTGTTTTTACACTTTATGTTTTAAACCTTGTAAGACTTAAACCTTGTAAGACTTAAACCTTGTAAGACTGGAAAACTTTGAAATACCTCAAGGTTATACCGCAAGAATTTCTGTAAAATAACGCATTAATGTTCTCGCAAGTGTCTGTTTCAGCGACTTCTCACGTTCTAGTTTATTGTGTCAAAGTATACTGTTTTATTATGGTTTTTTGAAATATTTACCCTGATGATTATTACCTCTATTGTATAGATCTAGCATGATGATTCAGTTATACCTCTATTGTATAGATCTAGCATGATGATTCAGTTATACCTCTATTGTATAGATCTAGCATGATGATTCAGTTAT
>JAUMHH010009203.1:0-11182 GCA_032359455.1 Chlamys rubida
GCCGACGAAACCCATACCCGGAGTGACGTCACAAAGTCGGCCATGGAGACGGAAGCGGATCTGGACATAGAGGCCTAACGGCCTGCGTCCAGTAATCATCTACTGTATGTATCTATGTATGTATGTATATTAACTTTTGATACTGATCAGAAGAACAAGATGGCTGCCAGGCAAACTGACCAAACAAATAAGAGAAAAGAAGAAAAAAGATCAAACAGACAATGAACTAATGAAGATGGTACGATGGTGGGCCCCAAGATCCCTATGAAATCTCTTGCTTTAATTTTTGACTTCTTTGTAAGAATCGTCATTGGTGGAAGAGGGTACCAAATTGTTAAAAAAAAAAAAAAAATTCATCCTGATCCTAGGGGTCAGGATGGGATCCAAAAGAGGAAATAGTTTTTTTCAAAAACATTTCTCCAGGTTCGGAAATACGCTTCTAATATTGAAAGATCCTTAGAATTTCCTATCTAAATTGTAAATTTCATTACCAGCGGGCCTCCGTTCTCCCTTTTGGAGGGGTTAAATGTACAATGGTTAAAATAGGGTAATAACACTTTTGAGTATACTTTGTCCACTTTCTGCATGAAATATTTCAAACACTCGGTTGAAATGATTATGATCTGATGGAAATTACTTGTATAAGAAAGCAATATCATAGACCACCAATTGGGCAAGGGGGACAATTGGCTAAATAGCAAAACATTACGTTTGCCTCTACATCAAAATTATTTATTTCAAAAGTTTTTGTCTTTTTACTAATGCATGTTTCTTTGCTTGAATGATTATATTCACTTCACATCTCAACTAGGAAAAAATAACTAGGGATATAACAACGCCTATGGCCGTTAAGTTAAGGCCATTGAGCCTCTTTTTGGTTTTGTTGCCCTGATTTTCAATTCAGTACACTGCAAATATTACTAGAAATAAGCACTATCAAAACAACTGCCAGTCTAGGTTCGGCGGTACAGGTAGCGCTGGTATTGATATAAAACATTTTATATAAAGCGAGATAACTCGTAGCTAATGAGTCTGCAACGTTTTGGGCAAGTTTGCCCCCTCTTGAAAGTTGAAGAAATTATTATATTGAGTAGTTGGCATATTAGCCTAGTTGTCAAATCGACGATTTTAAGGATGTAATATAACTGCACATGAGTGATAACGTTGTAAATAAAGTCATACCCATAGCAGTATTTCTCTAAGAAGAACATGGGACAAGGGTATGGGGGAAACGTCAAACAACTGTATCGCTAGAGGTTACAATTTGGAACAAACTATTTGGATTAGTTATCTTAAGTATACTCATTTAGATAATACAAAAGTATGAAAGTGGGTCCAAACCTATAGTAACACAGCAACAATACTACATTTACATATGTTTGCTATTTTAAATCATTTTGAACTGATTTTGACATTTTTAACACTTTTGTTTGGTTAGGTCCTATTTACAGCTAAGGCCATCTAAGAACGTGCCCCCATGTGTGTAATGTATACGTGATCGCGTGTACGTGTGTATGTGTGCTAGAGACATGATATGCTTATGTATTTGCCTTTTTGTGATAGCGCAGATCAGACACCGACTTTATAGTGAAAGCGTAATGAAATACCATGCCTAAGGCACCCAGCACAGCATTCCACCCCGTCACATTATACTGACAACGGGTGAACCAGTTGTTGCCGTTCTCCTTAAAGCTGAACATTAAGCAGGGAATAGCAACTACCATTTTAAGGACTTTGGTAAGTCTTTGCTTAGGGACTGAACCCATTGTCTTCCTCACCTGGGCGAACGTTCATCATTAAAGCCAAAAGTGAAGTATTGTAAAGCAAGGCGCTAGGAAACAAAAGCTTGTTCGGAATAAAAAAAAATATAAACATCCCAAATATTGAAATGGGTGCAGTAGATTTATTTTGGTCGCGTTTGTGTCCCATACTAGAGGACACAAAAGCAAATCTCCAATTCTGCCAGGGGTTCCCACATAAGTCGCCTCTAATGATACAATAGGTACCAGCAGGTCTATTCCGTTCTCGATCCCCGACCTGCAAGGTTGGCATTATGTTATATTAAATATTTGTGAACTGATTTTCACTTTTGCAACATTTTGGTTTGGTTTTATTTTGTTTAACATAAACAGCTAAGGTCATTTATGAACGTGTTTGTGTGTGTGCTAGAAGCAGGATAGTGATGTATTTACCTCCCAAGGATAGCGCGGATTGTATACCGATTTAGAGTGCTTCCTCACTGTATTGCCATGCCAAAGGCACCGAACACAGTATTCCACCCGGTCACATTATACTGACAACGGGTAAACCAGTTGTTGCGATAATCCTAAATGCTAAGCATTAGTCTGGGGATAACAACTACTATTTTAAGGACTTTGGTATATCCTGGCCTGGGGACAAAACAAATGGCCTACCCAACTTGGGCGCACGGTCAACATTAAGGCCAAGCGTGAGGTATTGCCAAGCAGGGCACCATTAAACAAAAAGGTTTTCGGGGAGTAGAGAGAAAACAGGAGCATCAGATCAATTCTGGTTTCTACATTGTCGCCTTAGCGGAGGGCCCAACAAAGTCCCCCATTCTGTAGGGGCTCCCACATTTCCCGCCTTTTATTTACTGGGATACTGCAGGGGGTACATACAGTAACTCTTAAATAATAACGGAATAGTATCCGTTCTCAATCATTTTATGTTCTCAAGAAAGCAAATCAAATTAAAACATGACTTGCATTTAATAAAATCAGCAATTTCGTTATTTATTTAATTTCGATACAAACATAATTTTCTGGTAAAATGTTTATTTTTTTATTATTTATGCAAAACCATCCTCATTATCAAGCACTGGCCCAATACCTGTTTTAAGTATAATGGATGAAAAATTAGTTTATATATATTTATTATATTTTCTTATTAGCAATGTACAATATTTGTATAGTTTATTATTCAGTTTTATGTCGCTCTCTTCATCAGTGTCTGGATCAGTGGCTCGTTATTTAGCTGCATCTGGGGGCCGCGATGGCCGAGTCTGACATTCTACTACCACTAGCCCTCCACCATTGAGTCGCGAGTTCGAGACCTACGTGGGACAGTCGCCAAGTACTGGCCGTAGGTCGGTGGTTTTTCTCCGGCTTTCTTCCACTACCAAAAACCTGACACGTCCTTAAATGACCATAACTGCCCTCACAAAGGAAGAACATTGAGTTTATTATGTATAATTTTGATTAAAATTTGCTTACTAGTAAAAGTTAAATGTTTGTGTTTTAATTAAAAACGAATGGGAGTTGAATTAGGATCGTTCTGTCGCAAAAGGGATAAACACAATGGTTATACATACAGTATATAGACAGACAATCGGGCTTGTCTCCCCTTGACCTAGATCAGGGGATGCCTCAAATTTGATCTTTTTCATTATCTAGATGAATTCTTTCGCTGACATACCTAATATTACATTTGATGTTAAGTTCATATAACCGAAGCTGATTGCTATTGGTTTCAGCTTCAACCTGTAGACGGCACAGTGTAATATTTGTTCTCCTTTTCCTTCAAGGAAAATGAAGTGGATATATTTCAAATGGATACAATTTTTCAACTGGATGCATCAGCTATCACCGATAGAATTAATAATACTTAACACATTTTCGATCACACTAAATAGGTTCAACTTTGCTCTGACGTCCCGATCCGCGATCCTTCCCCGGAACCTCTAGAGAGAAGACTTGGTAGACTCTTAAAAGAGTCGGCATCACTTTGTTAACAACATGCTAATTATCACGTGAACACGCGCTATTTTGACACTCTTTACAACATTAACCTTGAACTGAGTATACTTTGACTATTAAGCTGAATATGCTTTGTAGTGTATCGACAAACTGCATTAACTTGTAAAACAAAAAAGGGAACCTTTCGTGGGCCCTATTTTATTTTGGAACATATCATACTTATCAATTGATTGTTCTATAGTCAAGAACACAACAACATAAATAGAGACAGTGTATATTAAGTAACATTAAAGTTCCCATTTATTAACGTTTTATCAACAAACCACATTTGTTTCTGTATGGAACCATGTTCGGAGGGTCGATCGGTTGCCTAGGTGGATACCGTGATCACCTTTTTACCAATATGGCCGGGGTTAGATTACCCGATCGGATTTGAAATGCTATAGGGTCACCTGCCCTACCACGAAGGTTTTCTCGGAAACACCGGCTTCCTCTCACATAAAGACCCCTGTGTGCTACCATCCAGGTCAAAAAGAGTGATAAATGTAAGTTAATATAACTTGTTCCATAACTGTAGTAAAATTAATAAAGTTTAAATCCTGTTCCCACTGGCAATGGGAGTTGTCTTTCTTTAATTACCCCCATCACCTACAAATTTACAGTAAAATTCCATATGAGGAAGGATGTCACGTAAACTTCGGAAAATCTATTTCAGTTAGGGACCCAGAAGGATAGAATACTAGCACAGGTACGAGCTCTACCCCTAAAAACATGTGATCATTAAGACGTATGTCACCGACTGCATTCATACAGGTATGAATCACCCCTGCTGTTTTTGAATCAAGAAAAAATATACTTGCTGTCAACAACTGCACGTCGTAAGAAGCACTTAATGCGGGGAACCTTCTCCAAGTTGGGAATTGACTTTTGTGCCCTCTACTTGCGAATCAAAATAAAGCCGATTTACTCATTGAAATATTTGGAATCTTTATATATTCTGTAAGCTAAACAAACCAAAGTCCTCAAAAATTATTTTTTATTTCCTACTGAACATTCACAATTAAGAGTAATCGCAAAAAATGGTTTACTCGTTATTTTAGGCATGGTTTTTCAATAATTAGCACTCAGAAATTGTAACTTACGGTATAATTTTATTTGACAGTGACAGATGTAATCAGCTCACCTGCCCGAATGGCTAATGAGCTTATGCCATGGCGCGGCGTCTGTCGTTCGGCTATCCGTCCGGCGGCCGTCAACTTTTCTTTAAACGACTTGTTCTAAAGAATGGTTAGGCCTATAGTCATGAAATATTCTTTAAAATGACTGCTTAATATCAAGGTCAGCGATACAGGCCTCTGTGCCTCTTTTTTGACCGTTGGTATATACCATAGCTAAGGTTTTTCGATGACGGGTACCTTGTGAGACAACGCTGAAAATATAAGGGAAGTTAAAACAATACATAGATCCAAAGTGTTGCAATGGGGGCACCAGGTCACAATGTGGTTCTTCCATGCCCCCTAATAGGGTTAGGTTTGGTTTGGTTTAGTATTGTTTAACGTCCTATCAACAGCTATTGTCATTTAAGGACGGTCTTCCCTGTGTGCAAGATGTATGCGTGTAGTGTATGCGTGTGTTTTGGGAGGCTGCGATATGTTCGTGTTTTTCTCCTTGTGATAGCGCGGAACTGATGCCGACTTTATAGTGCTACCTCACTGAAGCATACTGCCGAAGACACCCCGCCCGGTCATGTCATAGTAGATCGTGGTTTTAGAGGTTTAATTATAGACATCACATGTCATCTCTTTTTTCCTAGAAGGAACAGCCAACAAGAAAGTCTCTTGAAGCAAACACAGATTGTAAAATTAAAGCTAGATAGCTTATTTAGACATACTTTCAGACAAAGCTCTTATCCAATCTCTTTACTGGCATCATTGCAATTCTTGACAAGGCTGTTACAAGTTCCATATCCCACATATGGTTCTATATTGAAGCTTTCTCTTCAGCAGGTACTGAACGAAAGGACGCTGGCTAGATACACGAAAGGCATATTTGAAAACGTAAATGAGTTTGTCAACGAGTGTCAAATGCGCTCGAGTTATCAAAACGGGCTCTTTGTCTCTTGCAGAAAATTGAGGTGACTGATGTTACCTTTTCAAAACTAACAGTGGATTACTTTGAAACGGTAACATGCGGACCATACCAGCTAAAGCTGGCAAACGGTTCTATAACCGACCACCTCAATGATGATGGGGAGGCCTGCTGTATCCCTAAGCAAGGAAGGCAGTGTTCTGTCCCCCTTAAAAATGGTATTAGTTAACCTTACTTAACGTTCTGGTTAAGGGTGAAGGCAACACACCGCTTCCAGGACACACACACACCAGCAGGCATCCATTACAAACATAGAGAGGTTACCTTGAATGGCTTTAGTCGTTAATAAATCCTTAAAACCAAACAACCCCAAACAAAACAATATTTCTGATATTACTCAAGTGGCATCATATTTTACAACTAATTGGTTTTCTTTCCATTTCTGACACTATTTTATCTTCTATTTTTCGACTTGTCTTCCCTTCCCAAGTGAGCTATACTTTATCTGGTTTCTGTGTATAGCAACTTTTGTGATTGATCCAGAAACCTATCCGATGGAGAATTGTCTATAGACATAATTTTACCTGTAGGAGGTAAAGTTGTGAAGAATGTCTTTTTATCTCGCATGCTGCTTCATCAATTCGTCCCCTTTATCAACGGCAGCACGCTATGTAGCTTGAAAGAGTCGATAATTAAAACAGCTTTCGATTTTATCTGCTAGCTTTCTTTTGATGTGCTACATCTAGTATGTATGTGTACGGCCGATGGTTTGATACATCGGTTCACAGAATAGACGCTAGGTCTGGGTCAACTCCCCGACGTCGCTTGGTTACCAAATATTTACAGGGATGCGTTGTCGTCATAGAAAGATGGCCATATTTCATAGAAATGTCCTACCTATTCGCTTCTTATTAAGTACTGATACATTGATTTTTCTAAAATAGTTCTGTATATTTCTGATATATTTTGAATACTTCAAGCTAATTCAAAATTTGTAAAAGGGTTTTTAAAAGCGAACGAAATTTCCAAAATAGGCAGAAGAAGCCAGTGTTGCCTGTTTTAATACCTTATTTTCGAATGGAATCATGTAGTTAAGGAATGAAATATTACTGTTCATAACATGACAAGATATCGGCATATTTTCTAAACACGTTGAACAACCTGTCAACATTAAAACGTTCATAGAAATGATGGTTGATTTTGGGACTGATGGGAATCCAAAATGGTAGCCTAGCTGCTAACGGTATTTCTCAAGGAGTACTTGAAAGATCTTTCTCATATTTCATATGTAGGTTTCCCTTGGTTCATAGCGGCGCATGTTTCATTTTTTAAATCATCAGAAGAACAAGATGGATACGAGGACGCCATCCTTGAATTTGGGAGTTGGTAACCGATATCTCGTAAGAAGTATTTGGCCGAACTTTCTCAAATTTAAGAAGTAGGATCCATTTGATTCTAAGTTGTGCATGGTAGCCATACTGGATTTGGATAATCCGAGTTTGTTGTCGTTATTTCTCTAGAAGTACCTGATATATTTTTTCAAATTTCATGTGTAGGTTTCCCATGGTGCGCTGTTGTTCATATTTTATTTCTGGACTGGTAAAAATAAAACAGAAGCCAGACAGCCTGTTTGGATTTTAAAATTTCAAGTATGTTATAACTATATCTCATGATTTAAACAGTGACCTGAAAAGAAAGAAAATTTCAACCCTAGCTGTATGAAATATTAATCAAAAGTTATCGCAAGATGTTTACTGTTGAGAAGACTACTAAGTATTAATCGAACAGAAAATGGAGAAATTAAGGCAAAAGATCAAAGTAGCATAAACCTTACGAAGACCTTACGTTGAGGGGCGCCTGTGTCCCCAGGGGATCTCCACTCTTTAAACGTGAGGATTTTATGTATTAATCACACGAATATAATATCTAATGTAGGTTTGGCTGAACCCATTGGAATACATTATAAGATATGCAAAAAAGGTAAATTTTGAAGTCAGCTAATATTTGATTACAGTTAAAGATCACCGTTTGTATATATATAATATGAAATATGTATGATTTAGTCAGGTAACAATGACTTCGACTTATGAATATTTTATTAATGCCCTACCTCATCAATGTTTCTACGCTTAATTTAGATATGAGAAGATGGTACAAAGAGGGTATTTGGTACACTGCGATGTGTTCCATGTACAATACGATAGATGCTATCCTATATTCCATGTCTGCCATTTCAGTCTGTTGTGATCGATGCAAGACATCACTCGGATCAACTAATCAATAATACTGCACCTAAATCTTATGGCAAGGGATTCTCATTCTAGCCACAACTCATTTACATGGTGATCAGTCATTAAACATCAACCTAATCCTGAAATATAAAGAGCGCCCTCTGTCGGAGCTAGTTATCATGATTAGTATCATTTTTGATACCTTTAAGATAGGACTTTCGTGAATAGACGGATTAAGTGGACGTAGAACAACCCTAATCAATGTCTTTAGCCCGATATCTAGGGGTAATGGATTCGTACACATTGATAACTCATAAAAAAACTTAAAATGACAAATTACATTTTGTTAACGCATTTGTTATCTATGCTCATTGAAAGACCAAACTTAGCCTGTTCCCACATTTCAATACTTTGGATATATGTAATGTCGTTTCTCAGTTCCCTACCTGTTCCCACATTTCAATACTGTGGATATATGTAATGTCGTTTCTCAGTTCCCTACCTGTTCCCACATTTCAATACTTAGGATATATGTAATGTCGTTTCTCAGTTCCCTACCTGTTTTTGCAGTGCCTGCCTTGGCAACTACAAGTATAAGACTTTAAACTGTTTCTTTAACGTTAAACCCAAACAAACCTAATCAAACTTATCATACTACCGTCGGCGTAAGACACACAAGGACCCTAAGTTGATCTGGTGTCCCTATTTCCAATACCTCTATCGTTTCTTCTTTTCCTTTCACGGACTGGGGACATATTGCTAGTCGTTAACTTTTAATATTTGGCCTACCCACGAGCGAGGAAAGTTGTGCGTTTCTATCCCCTGATCGAAGCAAACTTTTAAGTTTTTAAATCAGTACCAAGTTAAAATCCAGATACAAATATATGGTGTAATAGGTTGTTTACCAAGGTTTCCGAATAATGTGACTAGCTGGGATTGTTCGCATTACTGTGTCCCTTAACAACGTTTCCGTGTATTGGCACTTAGCCCTGAGTAGCTCCAACGTTAGAAAACAGTCCCCCTTTATAACTGATCTGGCACTTAGACCTGAGTAGCTCCAACGTTAGGAAACAGTCCCCTTTATAATAGATCTGGCACTTAGACCTGAGTAGCTCCAACGTTAGGAAACAGTCCCCCTTTATAATTGATCTGCTGTTTCCTTTACATCACTTTCCTTTCTCATTTCCTTAATCTTTTCTTTTCGGTGAAACCATCTTCGTATGGCCCTGGCTGTTGCAAGGAACGTTTAGTTCCCAAAGAAAGTTTCAGGCTGATCCGGCGTGGTTCTCGGTTGCATTGAAAAGCGCAATCCTTCGGATTACAATGAGAACTGCAATCCCTCGGACCATTGAGTGGCGCTAGCATCGGTTTACACTGTCTTTTTGTAATAATTAGCTGTTGCAGGGACGCTAAACAATGCGCAATCAAACAATTCAGTCTTCAATGGAATTCCAGGATCCACACGCCCTCACATATATAAATAAGGATGTGTAAAATATATCTTATACAAATTCTACCTCGGTAATATTTTGGTGCTAATCGGCTAAAGTTAAAAGGGTTTAATGTAACACTTGATCACTTGTGGTAGCTATTTCTTGATGTTATACATTCCTTTCTGTTTGGTGGGGTATATTTATGTTCTATGTGAGCTCCCAAAGACATTTTTTATATCATACCAGCTTGTGTTGTTTGTCAACTTCGGAGCGCTTACATCCCTTACCACTAGATGCCTTCTGAGGGAAGACAGTCATTACTGTGTTAGTTCACATTATGTTCAGAAGAATTAGGCTATTCCTACTATGATCGATAATGATCCTGGCTGGCAGGTATCGTAAATCAAATATGTGTATATAATCAGCTTTCCTTCGACCCCAGGTAATGTGAGCTTCTGATCTTAGCTGTTTAATGGTTTAACCTTCTATTGGCCTTAAATAATAATAGTAAGAAATTTTAATGTAAAAAAAACAGGAATTCCTAGAAAAAAAAATATATTGATGGGTGATTTCATATAAATGAATTTATCTATTAAAATTGACCTCTGCAGGTTCAGGGGGAAAAAAATCATTTTATATTTCAGAATCGGAAACTGTTTTCCCTTTTTCTTAGAAAGCACTTGGCAAATCTTTCTCAGTTTGTGTACACGTTCCCTTTATTTCATTGTTGTGCAGCTACTTATTTTTACTCTCGCCATCATCTCTGATAGGAAGACGTATAATGGTTTTGGGAATATCCGTCTGTCGTTTAGCTTTTTGGTTTCCGCAAAATAACACGTTCGAATATCATTTCAGTTTGATGAAACGTAGTTAACATGTGAATACACTACGAAAAAGGCTAAGTTCGAAGTGGAGCGAAGTTTGGTTGTAATAAGCATACTGTGCTTTGTGGTCGACGGCTTCCGGCATAATGAATATAAACCCTTAAGATTCGGGAAAAGAATAGACCGACATAGAATAATAGAGGCGACTTATGAGGACCCTTTTTTATATGACAATAGCTGTTGCAAGGACTTTAAACCACAAATAAAAACATTATATTGTAACAATAGAAAGACGTAATATTGTAACAATAGAAAGACGTTATATTGATGATGCAATAAAATCAGGTTTGTGACCAATTATATACAGAGTAATGGCCCTTTGTTTTTTTTTATATCGAAGTTTGTCCACGGCACAACTTCTAAACTGTTAAAGATATCTTAAAAAAATTAAGTATACCTGCATCACCCACAGAAGGTGTGCAGTGCACTGGAATTAGGTCTAGTGCCCCACTATATACAGATTTGTTTATTTTAAATACTGAAGTTTGTCCGAAGCATAAGTTCCATGTTTTTCACCTACGTTGACCAAATTTACCATATTTATGTATTTTGGGAAAGCGGAATTTCTTGCAATAAAATCGGGTCTCGTGCCCCTCTATATATAGAGTTATGGCCCTTTGTTTATTTTTTTATATCTTAGTTTGTCTACGGCATAACTTCCATGTTATGTCACCTACGTTGACCAAACTTGCTATAGTTATGTATCTAGGGAAGTAGGAGTGTCGCATTCTCAATTTGGGTCTCATGCCCCATTATATAAAGAGATATGGCCCTTTGTTAATTTTTTATACCGAAGTTTGTCTATTGGCTAATAAGGGGAGACATATGTT
>JAUMHH010009214.1:0-11182 GCA_032359455.1 Chlamys rubida
TACTGTTACTTTATATCTACTCCAGTTGTTTTACTGTTACTTTATATCTACTCCAGTTGTTTTACTGTTACTTTATAGATCTCACTAGTACTACACATGGCCAGTACCTGTGTTACTTCAGATCTCACTACCAAAGAACAAGTGTTACTATTTAGTATTTACTCTGGCAGTACTAGTGTTACTATTTACTCCAGTACTAGTGTTACTATTACTCCAATACTAGTGTTACTATTTACTCCAGTAATTACTCCAGTGCCTGTGACTGTGTTACTATTTCCTCCAGTACTAGTGTTACTATTTATAATTACTCCAGTGCCTGTGTTACTATTTCCTCCAGTACTAGTGTTACTATTTATAATTACTCCAGTGCCTGTGTTACTATTTACTTCAGTACTAGTGTTACTTTTACTCCAATACTAGTGTTACTATTTCCTCCAGTACTAGTGTTACTATTTAGTATTTACTCCAGTACTAGTGTTACTTTTACTCCAATACTAGTGTTACTATTTCCTCCAGTACTAGTGTTACTATTTATAATTACTCCAGTGCCTGTGTTACTATTTACTCCAGTACTAGTGTTACTATTTATAATTACTCCAGTACTAGTGTTACTATTTACTCCAGTGCCTGTGACTGTGTTACTATTTACTCCAGTGCCTGTGACTGTGTTACTATTTACTCCAGTACTAGTGTTACTATTTACTCCAGTGCCTGGGTTACTTTTTACTCCAGTAACAGTAATATCTGTTACTAGTACTTTATATCCCAATACTCTGTTACATGATCTAGAGCTATATGTTACTTTACATCCCACCACTGCAGCGCTGACTCACTCAGCCAGCATGAATAATGAGTCTGATGTTATTGACAGTTTGTTTACTTTACAGCAAAATATAGGCAAACAGCTAGTTGTCCACATCACTGTGTCCCCTGCTCCAGCTATGGGGGAATGGTATGTCTCCCAATTACCTTATATCAACCAATTCCCCGGTGACTTTTGGGGACAGATTCTTGAGTCCTGGACTCATTATTTCCTATGGGACTCATCCATAATTTGAGAACAAAATCCCACCATCACTGATTTCCTAGACTGGCCACCATCTCTAGAATATTAAATAATTAAGATTTTTTTTTTTAACTCTAATAATTTTGATCACTTGGATGTCCTAAGTTCTAAACTAGGGGGAGATAAGCTAGTAGTAAAATTGCAGCTGAGAAATTCATAAAAACTTAGGGGATGGTAGCCAGTCTACCCCTAAAGGTCTCATCTATGATTCCCATCTGCTCCAATCTTGAACATCTGGCCCGATCTCCATGAATGTGTCTGGATTCCTCTGCAGAGCATGCTGTCAGTCACAGAGGCATTGAACCATGGCATTCTCCCATTAATTAACTATATGTCTACTTGGTAATGTAATTATCTCCCCTTTAAAAAGCAGGTACTCGGTGAGTAAGTTTACAGACTTTAACCATTTGAGTGTCAAAATGAAAGATTGTTATCTGTTCCAAAAACGCAAGCTTTCAGTGTGTGCAATTTTATATACGTTTATGTTTTTGCTTGAAAGTAATCTCCAAACGGAATAAAAACTGAATTGTAGTATGATGATGTGTATTTGCTGATTTTGCATGCGTACATATACATTTTCCCACAGAGTTTGGCCAGATCGACTCTTAAAGATTTCCATAATTTTTAAACAAGGAGAACTTCAAAAATACACAGGACAAAAAATCTGATACGCGTAAACTTCTTTATGAGCCAAAATACACTGAAATCAGAATGTGTTTTGGCAAAATATCACACCAACTTCTGACCCTTCAAAGGAGGCACGCACCACCCTACAGCACTACTTATACCCATACTAGTGGATTCTGTTTCCTCAGATACGGCTCATTTATTACAAGAGTCCAAGGTACACAGATAAAGATCTGGGTCTACAGCACACTTTGAATTAAGATCTGGAAGTCAGAAATTATTTTACCAAGGGACAGATGGCAGGACCTAAATCTGAAGTGGGCTCACCTAGTTACCACTGTGATGGAAGAGAGCAGCTTCTTTAAATATTCCATTGACCTTTGACCTTGTGTAAAAATCATTAAAAGTTGTAGTATCATGTACTACACTATATATATGAAATCTGTTGGGGTAGAACTATCAAATTTACTTTCTTTTTTACTTTTTTTCCCCAATTATCTCACCACATCTGCACATAGGATTTAACCCTTTCACCACTGTAGACCATAATGGACTCATCCATATCAATGCATGGTAGAGTACTCTACTAAAGTTACATAGGGGTGAAAGGGTTAAAAATTAATTAAAACTTGATGCATATATATATATATATATAAATATTCTTAAGAAAATTTCCCTTACTCATACATGAATTATTTGATGAAGATAAATTCATGAATTATGATGTTATTTGCAGCAAATTTCATATTCATTTTTTGACAAGACATTTTCAAAACCAATTCAGAGCCATGTGCAGTGAGTGTTTCAACATAACTTAACTCGGACCTTTTTCCTGACAAAACCAAGGCCACTATTCATGACACCATTCTTATACTCAAGCATGGATCCTAGCTGTGCTCAAACTTCTTGATGTATTAACTCAGTTAAATCATGTGACATGGTAAGCAAATTAAGCATTAGGAAAATGTGAATTTCTTTCAATTTACCACCAGTACATTCAACTGAGGTAGAGCAGAGAATCTGAGTTTGAACTCCAGAACTGTTTGAAGAATAAGGAGCCCTGGGAGATTCTTTATCAATTTCCTGTTGTAGTACGGTAGGTATTTATCATGTAGTATTTATGCTATTCCCATTAAAATACTCCCCTCCCCTGCCCCATAACTATTAATTCTGCCACCACCCTGCAGATGCATGCTGGGTAATTGGTGCTCTTCTGTAAACATGGGCAAGGATTTTTCTGAGGCATGCTGGGAAGCCTGAACTATAAACGGCTTCTTTTATTGAGAGATTTTCAATATCATGATTTTTTTCTTCAATGTCATAAGCTGTCCTTTTGATGTCATGAATTTCTATTAATGTCATGAGTTATCATTTTAATGTTACAATTGTTCTCTTAATGTCACGAGTTAACCTCTTAATGTCACGAGTTTAAACCTCTTAATATCACGAGTTTACCTCTTAATATCACGAGTTAACCTCTTAATGTCACGAGTTAACCTCTTAATATCACGAGTTAACCTCTTAATGTCACAAGTTAACCTCTTAATGTCACAAGTTAACCTCTAATGTCATGAGTTCTTCTGTTAATGTAATGAAATTTCTTTTAAAGTTATGATTTATTAGAGGTGACTATTTTTTACTATTGCAATACTATAACTATTGGGGAAACACTATTGCGATAGTTCAATTATTGTGGTATACTGTCACGAAAGTATTGCAAAAGTATTGGATAGTTCAGTTACCCAAGTTCTTATAATGTGTTAATTATTTCTTTGTTGGTTCGTTGGTATAAAGTCATTTTTGTCTTAACTATGCGAGTTAGTCACCAGCGTGTCTGCTAGCGTGTTTATAGAGTATACTGAATAGTTATGCAATTAAAACACATATACAACTGAGACTAATATCGACTGAGACTAACATCGTATAGTGACCACTGCGCTTGACTCCTAGTGTTAGTGCAGCCGAGTGCGTCTTAATGATAACGACTAAATTATCAGTACTCGTAATCGCATGGTGTGATCAGAAAACTGCAAGTGTTAGCAGTTTTGAAACTATCGATTGTTAACTCATTCACCCCTAAAATTTCATAATGAACTATTCCAACCTTTGAATTGGAAGAGTTCAAATGTGTTTTCAGGGGTGAATGAGTTAAGCATACCATCGATGATTGTTATCGAGTTTATTAAGTTGTCATTGATTAACCCTTTCATTGCTGTAGACCACAATGGACTCATCCATATCAATGCGTGGCAGAGTCTACTGAAGTTACATAGGGGTGAAAGGGTTAATCAAACCGAGATGTGTACAATCACAATCTATCGATAGCACGATGTATCGTTACACCACTATGATTTATCCTTTAAACATAATGAATTATCCACCAACTATGTTATATCAATATCATGTGTCAAATATCACACAACGGGATATAAAGTGAAATGTGACACAGAGATTATAAAGTTTTATGTTAAAACAAGTAACTTATTGTATTTATGTGAAAATAAGCGAACATTTTTGAAATTTCTTGAGAAATCATATCAAACAGGTCACCTTTTGAAATGTCCATGGTGGAGATTCTGCATGCCCAAATTAAAACATAAATAAACTGTGCATATACACCCACAAAATGATCATGACCATTTAAAATGGCATATTTTGAGTTGTTCTTTCAGATGAAATCATAAGATCAGAGAATATAGGAATAGTTTAGCAAATTCACTGGTTGAAAATACTAATTAAAGGGTCAAAATCTGGAGTCTCCCTTCTAAGATAGGGAGAGTACTAGTTGGCAAGTATGAATCTTCTTTTCAATTCTCTAATGACAAATTTTAACAATCTTTACTGAAAATTGAACCAATAATCTTGGACCTGATACATGCATAACATTGACATGTTGATGCCTTATATAATTTATTCTTGGTCCAAAAGCTAGAGAGGCTGAAACAACTGCATCCTGAACCTATATTTCCACCATGCCATATCAGTGTCTCTATACCCAGCAGGGAGCACCACAGGACACCTGAGGGAGCTGAGCTTCACATCTGGTCAGGGTTAGGGCAGGAGGGGAGACCAAGGGGAGGGGGAGGGGGGACAGCTAAACCAACACACACAGTAAACCCTTACAGAAGGCCAAACACTTTTGACCCCCAAGAGAGATATCCAGCAACAGATGGTTCAAGCCATCTTAATATACCTATCACCACAGGTTAGGACCCTATACTTATTTATATATTTTATAGAGTCAATATAATAATTTATGTTCATTCATAGACCTATCACCACAGGCTGTGACCCCATACTTATCTATATATTTTATAGAGTCTAAGACAGCAATTATATTTATAGCAATTTTAAATTCATAGACCTATCACCACTGGTTGGGACCCCATACTTATCTTTATATTTTATAAGAGTCCAGACAAAAAAGTGTCAGCTTGGCTGAGAATATACAATTTATGTTTGTAGTAATTCTAAATTTGTAGACCTATCAGCACTGGTTGGGACCACATGCTTATCTTTATATTTTGTAGAGTCCAGACAAAAAAGTGTCAGCTTGGCTGAGAATATACAATTTATGTTTATAGTAATTCTAAATTTGTAGACCTATCAGCACTGGTTGGGACCCCATACTTATCTTTATATTTTATAGAGTCCAGACAGAAAGTGTCAGCTTGGGGAGAAGATTTATGATCCATACAAATTTATAATTTTAAATTCATAGAACCTTTTTTCTTCTTAATGTATTCTGTACATTGCTCTTTTAATATTTTTAATACTGTTTGACTGTTTGAATATCCTGAAAGAAACTTAAATTTCGAAATTGCAAGTAGTCAATTTGAACAAAACAAATTGATATAGATATTCTGAAAATACCATATAGGTAACCAATTCTTCAGTTATAATATAACATATACCTGGTATGATATAAATCTTTCTTCAGGTCAGTTCTATATTGCATCCCATCCAATGGGTTTGTAACGGGACACATGGGACACATTTACGCCATGACATTATAAAGGAAGAATATATATACAACATCATAAAGTACTGTTTCCTTATAATTATGTCATGAAGACTGAAAATTGTTCACACATGTCTGTGAAATTATGAAAATCTGTAAGTTTTAAACTAGGGGGAGATAAGCTGGTAGAAGAATACAGCACTTAGATACATTTTACAAAAATTTAGAGGGCGAAGTAAAGCCTAAATCTAACATGTAATAAACATGGACTGAGAACGATGAAATCTGGTAATTTCCAAAAACATTGATGGCTTCTTTAAGGGGTTATGGGTTTTTAGTTTTGTTTTTAATGGAAGTTTAATGAGCTGATGGTTTAGTAGTGTAAACTTATCATTAACACGTAAATAATCATAGCTGAAGGAAATATCTAGACATTTCTTTTGAGACATGTAAACATTCTCCATTTCACCTCATGTTCGTATGACATCAGCTGAGAGAGAACACCTTTACGAATGTTTCGGACTCTGAGAGCCATGTAAACATTCTTCTGATCTTACTTGATGTCTGTATGACATCATCTGCGAAAAAGAACGCTTACACATGTTTTTGACTCGGAGCCACATAAACATTCTCCATCTTACTTGATATTTGTATATAATTACCTGACAAAGACCATCCCTAGGTTACGTAACACATATCATCTGAGATAACCCCGCCAGGTTGCATACAAAAAGTAATTTCTGTGTTGTCTTCAATAAAATAAATATTGGCAACAATCTATGTAAACCAATCTCTCTATGGTTAAACAACCACAGACCCCAGGAAGCTGACACCTTCGGGGTTGTATCAACAGTATATCTTAGTCACCAGTCACAGTATATATACATGCTGTATACAGGTAAACATGGATCACACACATCTGTGAATACTGCCGGTCTTTGGCTGAGATAGCAGTGGGTTGATCATCCTTGATTTGTGCAATTGAAGAACACACAGTACTTTTAAGCATGTAGTATCTAAAATAATTTGTAAGTGACCCCAAAGGGATTCAGGGGAAGGGGGGGGGGGTGTAATTGCTTAGGAGATTTTAATTGTACATAGGATTATGGTTGCTGTTCTAGGTGTGTGCCAGAGGGAATTTCCCTTTCGCTCAGAGGTAGAGCTCAGAGGTAGAGGGTGCCGACTAGAAAGTCTCGGGTTGCGGGTTCGATTCCTGATTGAAGCACACTACTTTCTTTCCTGTTACAAATGTAAACAAACATCCGAACCACTGATTAAACCACAGCACTATCAGTTTGGATACTCCAAGCATGGGCGTTTATTGACACTGACTGAAAACAAAGTGTCAAATCTTGAATTTATAACTGAGAATCACCCCACTCCGCCCCGACCTCACAACAAAATCCTTACTTCCTTATGAACATCATCAGTCACAGAGTCATTAGATATATAGCCATTTTACATGCATTGAAACGAAACTGTCCATCCTTGAATCATATTAAGAAGGAAGTATTTAATTTTCTCTTTTTTTTTGTTTTACAAAGTAGATTGAATGTTATGACATAATTTAGTGGGAAATGAGTCACTAAGTATTGTGAGTATTACGTCCTCTCCTGGACTATTGAATTCTATCGTGTCTGTCAACTGTCACTAGGTCGTCAAACTTATGGACCATTGAAACGTACATTGGGTGTTGCTCTCCCTGTATTAACGCTTTCACCCCTATGTAACTTTGGTAAACTCTTCCATGCTTTGATCTGGATGAGTCCATTATGGTTTACAGTGGTAAAAGGGTTAATGTTGTGATTGAGTAAAACTTGTAACGATTTTAATCTGTTGTGTTTCACAGATGCGGAGGAAACAGTCTGATCTCCAGCAGGTGCCAACGGAGGACAACCTAAATCTACAGCTGTCCAACGGTATAGCCGATCACTCCAACAACAACGTGCTGATGTCTACCTCAGGGAAGGAGAACCACTGGAGGGACGAACCAGACGACTGGAGGTCAGAGGTCATGTCTGAACGATCCTACCAATCCAGTACTCTGTCTCATTCACAGTCACAGTACAGGCAAAGGGATGGCCAATCAAATTACAGGACACAAAACTATGGTGCAAGGGAGATAAACAACAATAAGAAATTGACTAATGGAAATCGCATGTATAGTAGTCATAATGATATTTATTCCCATTCGAAACCGTCACGGATGTTCGAGAAAGACAACGTAGATGAAAGTGGTGCATTAAAAAGTGATGAGTTGTATAAGCCAGTTCGGAGGGAGGCTGACATTAAGGAGGAAGAGCCTCTGTCTGACCAGGTGTCAAGGGCACACAGTCTTGGTGACTTGACAACAGGTTTGACACTGTCTCTTGTTGGGCAGCGAAAGTACGAAAGTTCTCAGCACGTAGCGGGTATGAAACAGGCATTCACACTGCCCAAAGACACCACCAAATCACCAGAGGATATTAAGTGTAAGTTACTAAATTCTAAAACGGATACAAAAAAGGAGGTAAAGGAAAATATTGCAAATAACAAAGAATCGGTCATCAGTAAAAGTGAGGCTAATGTGAATAGTGTTGTGCCTCCAGCCAAGCCACGTCGCTCACTTCCTGTAGTGCCAAGAGGAAGTGATGTGTCTGAGAAGAAGAAACATTACACGGAGATGGTGAGACAGCGTATCAACGTACACAGCAGTATGAGTGGGTCTTCGTCCCGTCAGTCTGTTAACACACCCCAGTCCTCCAGTGACCAATCAAAACGAGTCAGTGGCACACCGTCTGACCGTGAAGTATCGGACCTTCTAGACTCGCAATCAACAAACTCCTCACCAAAATTGTCACAGCCCAAAGAGACTCAAAATGGCAAGTTGGAGAATATATCGGAAAACAGGGCCTCAGCACCTGTTGATAAGCGTAGCAATCAGACTTTAGATACGTCAGACTATGAGGGTGGACATTACGCTACGATGCCCTCTAGTGTGAGAGGTGAATCGGGAGTAACAACAGTGACCTCAGTCAGCAGTACGGCAGATTCGGGATATTCTACCAATGATCCTGAAAATGATGTGTATTCTTCATCCTCTTATTCAAAAAGTCTACAAAAGTTTGCCCAGAGCTTGTACTCCAATGGAAAAGGCTACGGTGGAAGTCATAGGCGTGACTCTACCAGTCAAAGGGAGACGGTCGACTTTAACTCGCCCTTCAGTCCCCCTAACGCCACCAGTAGTCCTACCAAAGTAAACGCTCCACCCTTCCCTAGTGCAAACAACAGTGACAGCAAGTTAAACACGAAAACTTACGAGCCAAACAGAAGACATTCTTCAGTGATGAGGTCAGTCTCAAATGGTGACCTTGACCCTGGGGTCAGGCCAGTGTCTTATGGTGCAGGCAGTCCCCCAACAGCCGTGGGTAACCTGTCTGTCTACAACGCTGTCCCAGTGAATAGGGCACCAAGGACGGACAGTACATACACCCAGGCACCGTCTGGCTCAAGGGGACGCAACTCTATTTCATCTCCACCAAGGGGAAATAAATCTGTTGTGTCTCCGCCAAACAGACAGGGCGTAAAAAGTAACATGGGACAGAATTTTGTGTTGCCAAATCAACATGCGTCACCTGCTCAAAGGGGGCATAATTCTGTAAGTTCACCAACAAATCGACATGTGTCGCCTGCTCAAAGGGGGCATAACTCTGTAAGTTCACCAACAAATCGACATGTGTCGCCTGCTCAAAGGGGGCATAACTCTGTAAGTTCACCAACAAATAGACATGTGTCGCCTGCTCAAAGGGGGCATAACTCTGTAAGTTCACCAACAAATAGACACGTGTCACCTGCTCAAAGGGGGCATAACTCTGTAAGTTCACCGACCAATCGCCATGTTTCACAAGTGCAAAGAGGTCCAAATTCTGTGAGTTCTCCAGCAAATCGACGAATTTCACCTGCACAGAAAGTGTATAATTCTATGACATCACCCCCAGATCACTTTAAACCGGTGTCTGCTTGGAACAATGTCACAAAAACAATGCCTCCTCCTACTAACAGCAATAATGGTGTTTATCAGGGACATTTTAAAACGATAGAGGACAGTCAGAATCGTCCCAGTCAACAGGGTGGTAACCCGTTTCTCAGGAACAGGGAGCCCTCAGCTCACCAAGGTAAAGACACTGTAACAGACTACAGGTCGAGGTCACCCAGGTCAGAGCGGCAGAGGTCACCAAGGTCGGAAAGGCAAAGGTCACCGAGATCAAATATATCGCCGAAAAGTGAACCACCTAGGATCATGGATTACCCTGTAAACGCCCTGAGCTTGAACTTGAAGCACACACGTGTACAGCAGCATAATAGCTCAGCTGGCCAGCCGGGTCACTCAACTGTGACACGACCAATGAAAGCCAACGGTACACATCCAGTGGCATCACATTATGGTACATTGCCAGGCAACTTCAAGTTCAATACAAGACCTGAGGAAGATAGCAGTAAATATGTCAGTACGCCGTGTCTTTTCCAGATTCTTCAGTCACATGATCTGGCCTCCGTCCGCATTACCATTGAAGACAAATCAGTGTTTTTTAATAACTTGAGACTGTGCGAGTGCTCTGTTGCTCTACCTGTGCTACGCAAATTGCCAAAGAAAGACAACTCTCTTCCTGTTTCACCTCAGGGGAAATATGCTCAGTTGGGTGGACCTGGCAGTGCATTTAAACCTGTGAAAATTCCCACCAATATTGTTTCCTTTACCATGGTAACTGTAGCTGATGTTTCTAGGCAACTCAACCAGTACTGTGATGTTGGAGAGCTCTGCAAAGGGGACATAATCATAGAGGTGAGTTGTTAGAATACTGTAAACAAAGAATAATGTAAACAAATATTTCTGATCATGACCTTCTATGTGTTTGTCAGGTTAAATTAAAGACATTTTCAACATCTTATATATTCTTATTACTGAGACTTTAATACAAAATGTGCCAAATACAATTTTAGGGAGAGTGTTTATAAATTATGTATTTTGATAATTGTAATTTTTACAGGTTAATGAGAGTCTTGTGATGGCGGACTCTGTGTCTGGTATAAAGGCGCGGATACAGGAGGGGCCCGAGGAGTTTGTGTTCACCGTCGCCAGGGCCAGGTCCTCTACACCTACCCAGGTAACCAAGGTAACTATAGGAAACTTATCAGTCGTGGGTCAATGGAACATTAAGTTAGATCACACATTGAAACTTTGGGGTATCGCAGTATATATATATATATATAATAATTAAAAGTAGAACCAGGAATATTTCAATACACAGGAGTGAAACATTGCTGCATCACGTTACATTTGAAAAGCTTATTTTTATTTAAATATTCGGAGTTTTAATTTGCAAATTATTTAAGGATTAAGTTCAATATATTTTTCATGTTATGGAGATATATCACAAAAAATGGAGTTGACTCGAAATAAACCGCGAAGCAGTTTATGATGAGAGTACACTCCGGTTTTTTGTGTTATAGCTCCATAACATGAAAAATATATTCAAGTTAATCCTTAT
>JAUMHH010009225.1:0-11181 GCA_032359455.1 Chlamys rubida
CATACAGACAAACCTTTGTGGTCACTGGACATACAGACAAACCTTTGTGGTCACTGGACATACAGACAAACCTTTGTGGTCACTGGACATACAGACAAACCTTTGTGGTCACTGGACATACAGACAAACCTTTGTGGTCACTGGACATACAGACAAACCTTTGTAATACATACAGACAAGGCTTTGTGGTAACCGGGCATACAGACAAAGGCAGTTGGTCACTGGACGTACCGAAAATGCTTTGTGATAATTGGAAGTGCAGACGAATACGTATTTATATGTGTTGTCACTGGACTTACAGACAAAGCGTTTTGGTTACTGCACGTACCGACACAGCTTTGTGACTGGATGTATGAGTTTACACATATGTATGACTGATGGGCTACCGTCAGAACAAAGCTGGGTGACCATTCTGATAAATGAATGGTCGGTCATTGTTCGAACAGACGAGTATACAAGTATTTGTCGTGCTATTGTACCGATGTGGACGAAGAGACAATGTCCCTGTCACTAACAGTAATTGATTAGTTCTATATACATTTCAATAACATGCCAACACTAAGAATTACGGGAACCTTCTCTTATCGTTTAAATAGCATGGTTAGCTTGATTTTGGGCCACATATATCGGATATATTTGTAATACATATTTATTGGTTAAGCTGACAATATATAATTATATGCAAAAATGGTGTGTTACATTTCACCTTTAATCAATATCTACATTAAATATCTTCGAAAGACATTAACTGGTTTATTAGCTAGCGTCACGTGCCTTGTCATGTAAAGAGGATTTGTATGTATTACACTCACAAGACAAGGCCATACTTCGTGTACCATAACTTTCTATATTTCTCTTGAAAGTTAAATGACTTATTTTTCTTCATTTAATAGTAACCTCGATATAATGCCTATCGGTTATCATTCTATAATAATATCTCGATACAATGCCTATCGGTTAGCATTCTATAATAATATCTCGATATAATGCCTATCTGTTATCATTCTATAATAATATATCGATATAATGCCTATATGTTATCATTCTATAATAATGTCTCGATATAATGCCTATCGGTTATCATTCTATAATAATATCTCGATATAATGCCTATCTGTTATCATTCTATAATAATATCTTGATATAATGCCTATCGGTTATCATTCTATAATAATATCTTGATATAATGCCTATCTGTTATCATTCTATAATAATATCTCGATATAATGCCTATCGGTTATCATTCTATAATAATATTTCGATATAATGCCTATCGGTTATCATTCTATAATAATGTCTCGATATAATGCATATCGGTTATCATTCTATAATAATGTCTCGATATAATGCATATCTGTTATCATTCTATAATAATATCTCGATATAATGCCTATCGGTTATCATTTTACGATAAAATATCGGTATAATGCCACTTGCTTTATGTACCACCTTGTGTACCGTTAACATTTTGCATATGATTCCATTTTCTTTTTTGACACTGACTCTTTCATTTGTTGTAATCAAACCCCTTTATTACGTCACCAACTACACTAGCACAATGAGGGCTTGAAACCGAGAAGTCAATGTAATACATAATTATAAAATAGACCACGATGGTACAAGTATTTGCAATGCATTTCAATGTTTTAATTCAATTCATGCACTGTAAATCAGAAACGTGTTTTGAGTTACTGAGACCAAATAGAAAAACTATAAATGTCAATCCACAACTTCACATGCTTATTGTACATAATGTTACTTGCTGGATTGGCGTGTTATGGTGTTTCTGTATCAAAATTACCTTCTATATCGCCCGATCACAAAAAATGATTGTTGAATTGTACATTTTCGAATATTTTAAAATCATCTGAAAACAGGGTGTTTTTCCCCTGCAAAACAAATCAAAGCTTGCATTTGAAATACAACTTAATCTATAAATATAATTTAAAAGAAGGTGTCGCTATTTTATAAAAAGAGTCAAAGTTGTAAAATACAAAGGTTTACAAAAATTCTTCTCAAGTATTTTTTTTTTTTCATGTAATATTTGTTTTTGAAACTATGTGTTCAGGGAAACTCTGTTCAAGTCTTGTTATTTTTTTGTTAAAAAAAACCCAAAGATAAACATGTCGGAACGTATATATTAATATGTTTATGGAGGGTTTGAGTGTTTGGTTGTTTAGGCAAGTGGGTGTGGATGAAAGAATGTGTCGATGCGTACACGTAAAGTGTATGTGTATGCGTTTATGTGTGAGTACGTGAGAGTGTTGTACGCACATATGTGTAGGCGAGTGTGTTCGGGTTTGAAAATAAAATGGTGCGCACATGTGTTTTTAAGCGAGTGTATTTGGTCTGAGAATATATAGGGGCGCGCACGTGTTTGCAGACGAGTGTATTTTGGTTGAGAATATGTTTGCGCGCGCATGGGTTTGCAGGCGAGTGTATTTGGATTTGGGAACATATTTCCGCGTACACATGTCTGTGGGCGAGCGTGTTTTGAATTTGAGAATATATCGGCGCACGCACGTGTCTTAGGGTTTGAGAATATATTCGCGCGCGCACGTGTTTGAAGTAGAGTGCCTTTAAGTTTGCGAATATTCAGATGCGCGAACGTTTTTGAACATGCATGTTTAACTGTTATTATGTCTATGGTGCAATTCCTTCTTCTTTTTTCTATGTTGTTTAATGTCATATATGTTTTTCCAGCCTGGAAATGTCCGATTTGGAGGCAATAAGGAGTATGGTAAGGTTATATGTATCTGCCGCGTATCATGCATATATGAACATGTAACTGAAACAGCAATTTAGTAATCGATCGAAAACGACAATTCTTGGAATGGCTTATGATGATACCTCGGTATGCATACTGGACAATATGGTGAGTTATTCATTATTTATATGACAAAAATATAGATATCGGCCAAACAATATATCCAAGATAATGAGACGTGAGGCGAACATCTAATCTAGCAAGAGCGGTGTTGCTAAACCGCACCATAATAACCATTTGTACATGTACGACGATTTGTATGCATATCGCAGTGATTCCAGTAATAAACCAAAGTAATAATAGTAACACTATGGTCTCATATCTCCTGTTTATTATCTCAATGACCGGACAAATGCAAAAAGCGCTTCAGAATGTCACAGACCTCTCGTGGAATGGCTTCAATAACTTAACAAACATATTAAGGGCGTTACAAGATAGCCACAGAGCTCTTGTATTATTGCGCAATGGAGTGGTTGAGGATCTCTTGTACCCACGATAAACATGCGGGGTCTACAGGTCCCGGCTATCTTGGTTCTTCAAAATAATGCAAACAAGTCGAGCAGTGCAATGTTGACAAATTTAAAAAATAACATTGAATGTTATGTATTTTTTTCTCAAATTTAGTATTCAGGATTCTCTATTCTACGATGATTAGATTTTAAAGAGTTACAAAACGATTTTTCCCTGTAAGCAACATAGATATCATGTAAATAGTAAAATATCTAATTCATTGTAACAGTTCCATAAAAATAGTAAAAACATAATAAACATTTAATAAAAAAACTATTAAATACAACCACGAGCTTGTGTACTAGTATAAGTTTCGACGATCTATCCACTGTTGAGACAGAACCTTTGCCTTGATCCTTGCAGTACCATACGACTAAATGAAATATAAATCTTACCAAGATAGTGTCAAATTAATTTTACCCTTCCTGGACGCTGTTCATAGACATGGGATAGTCTGTTGGCACCTGTAACTCCAATAACCCAGGTGGAATATCAAAATGGTCTCGAATCGGTGTTGCAGTATCTGTGCTGTAGCATTCAGGTGAGACGCGCGAATTTACGGCACTACAATGATTGCCGTTGGAAGCACGGTCCCACTACAAGCAGAACACTATACATCTCCAGCACAAACGCAGGCATGCACATATAGGGAGATACTAGCCAGGTGCCATATGACTGACTAGAACATGTAGTTAGCGCCCGATAAGGCAGCTCCTGCAAAATTTTCAAAATTGTATTGATTAATGTACTATTTTATGTATATGCTAATTGTATTGATTGTATCAATTGTATATCTATATACTGTTAAGCGCTCTAGAATGGCTTATTTTAGCTAGATAGGGCGCAGTATCAAATGCTGAATATTTTTATTCATTTTACCAACGTCACTCGTTAGATTGGTCCCCAGATCTCAGGTTGTGTTTTGCTATGCCGCATGTTGCTATTAACTTCCCTTTCCCACCATTTGACTGGTGTTTTTTTATGAGACATGGTCGAATGTTCATCTCAGACAAAGGTTATTAACATTGACTTTGTTTTTCGGTGGCTTTATGTAGTTAGAACTTTTAAGACTTTATCTATTTTCTCCAATATAAAATGCAATTTATCTTATTCATATAACCCAATATGGTTTTTTTTGATGGTTTTCCTTTAAAGTACACGTACACTTGGTGTTCTGAACAAGAAATGCTCTGATGAGGTTTCTTAGCTGTCAGCATCAGGATGCCTGTATATTGTTTGGAGTGTATCTGACATTCCTTGACGACCTGATCTTTCGGTTTTGTTTTTGTCTGTTTTCATTTAATTGCTTTGTGATGTCAAAGTACTTTCTGGCATATTCTGCTCTGTCACACATTTCAGAACAGTTAGGAAACACACCGGCTGTTCCTTGTGTGAATCTGTGTCGTGTTTTTTCCCAAGCAAACCTTACAAACCACCTCCGACAAATGGACCAACATTGTAACATTTTAAAGTCTCAACTCTATTTGCGTAAACCACTGTCAACAATGCACAGAAAAATAACCCAGTAAGGTATATAAGCCAAAATGAAGCGCTGCCTGACGAAACAGTGATGATTAACTTAAGTACATTTTAGAAGATTTTTTTTTAATTACCCTTATTTATCGTCATTTTAAAAATGTTTTAGATACATGGAAAAGATCATCATGTCATATATGCAAATGTACGTCATGAATTTGATTTACCATTGAAACAAAGAACACCAGCGATAAGGGATGATTGCTCGGTCCTCCGGACTGATGACGTCATAAAAAGCTGACCCGTGCGGGAATTTGTGTCGTTTGTTCCAGCAAACCTTACGGATAACCTCCGGCCAATGGAGCAACAGATTAACCAAGTGCTGAAAGAGCAATCTTAACAAATGGTTGTAGGCTGGGTACTGTGATAACATTGTGAAAGGCATGAAGGCCGATTTGATATCAAAGATATAATCAAGGCTTGCAGACGTGATGGAATCGGTGGTGAAGCCTATATATGGTGCTTAACTTGTTCGTTATTATAATAAACCTTCCAGGCGAAACTTACTCATCACCGAAAGTTTTTAGATAACGTCAATACAATCCGCAGTATGCATAGCTAGATGTGGTATACATCAGGGTTTCTGGTGTGTGTATTTTATATATATTAAACATTTTCACACGCTTTTGGAAATACGCCTAAAAGTCGATCGCCTGTTTCATCACCTGAAGAGAACGTTTTTGATTGTCTTGGTTGCCAGTATGTTATGGGACAATCATATTGCCTGTTCGGTAATACCCTGATGTTGCCAAAAATCTCTTGTACGAGATTATGTATTGCTAAATTCTTAACATTGATCTGTATGAGTAGTCTTTTCTGTCGATCAGCGAGTTTCAATAAGAAAATATTTCGCTGCTTTGAAAAAAATATCATATTCATCCCTTCATTTCTAAACATGAGTCTTGCGGAGGATGTGCTGTTCAATAACCTTACTCCGAGATTTTCATTTCTTAGTCACACGCCCGAGATAAATAGAAGGTAAATGGTATTTTCTATTTCCATTTAGATAAGTAAAAAAACGTCTCCGGCTCTTTGTTTATGAACAAAAGAACAAAGAACAGTTTATGATTAACCATGTAAAGCCTCCGTCGGGGACGCTTTTCATATGCATATTACAACGCAACAAAATACAGTTGGAATTATCCTGCCTTCATAAACAATAGTTTGGGATAAAAATAATTTTCAACACGTATGAGTTATGGTTACATGTTCAACTGAATACTTCCGCTACAGAGCTTGATGTTTTCCCATACCTTTGACAGAGAAATCACTAAGGATAGAACGGGAGACATATCTGTGAAGGAATTGAGAATACTATTACACCCCCTCCTAGCAACAGTTCATGGAAGACATCACACTGTAATGTAAGGTGTCAGCTCCTGCAGAGAACACACATTGTATACGCCCGCCTTGGCGTCATCACATTCTCTCTGTTCGTCAACAATTGCATTTACGTAAAATTCACTGTTACTAACATCATCTTCATCAAGCAAGCTCCATGAGGTTGTAATTCCTGATAATTGATATACACCGAAAATGTTTCGGATTATTCGATTAAACTATTCAACTCAGACGTAGCGGGGTTGTTAGACGGTTGAAATAATGTTATTTCAAAATAAAAGGCCACTGTTTCCTAAATAAATACTAAATGGATGGTATACAAATCAGATAAGTGGTGCCGGAATTAAACAGACTTCACTTTATATTAAACCAACATTTGAAGGTCGATTGTGTTGTGCTTTAAAAATAACAGAAGTAAAGAAATGAAGTTTGCTAGGTCATTTTGAGGTCAAATGAATCTAGATGAGTTTTCTGTTAACCGAAACTCATCTCTCTCCTTTACCAACCTTTGACTTATTGTAAACGTGCATATTTAAACGGTAATAATATTTAAGCGCTCTTCGAGCTTTGAATATTGCGCTTAAATTATCAACGCGCATATTGAAGTTCATAAATGTTGTTGTCTATTATTTATTTTGTTATTGAGCCTTTAAATCTGTTTGAATTGACGATGCGTTAAGATTTGAGCGCTGAGATAAGTATGTTTTCAGTATTGGCTTAGCTAGGCTGACACTGGTATTTGTACTAGTATGAAATCATTGTAAACATCATTTAAGAAAATAGATGCTTGCCTTTATATACAGAAATATAGTTTTCATTCCATTGCCAATTGATTTCCGTCCTATAACTTCAATATTTCTAAGTCATCTTCATCAATCAGGATGAAGTTGTAGAAGTTGATAAGGGGAATATATACATACACGTTGTCAAATTGTAAGATATCAAGGTCATTCAAGGTCGATTGATGCAGTCTGATGGTTAATGATTTCAATATAAGAATTTCACTGTATCTTATCTCATCTTCACCAAACTTCATAAAGATATACATTTGGCAAGAGGGTATTCTATTAAAGGTTAACGTCCAACTAGATGAGTTCCTTCTGGGAAATTACGATTTTTGTTGTGTATATCTATATTACAGATATTTAAAGCACTTTTAAAATAAAAAGAAACCCTCCCAAATTTAACTAATTAAGATGTTGTATTTCGTAATTAGCCAATGCTAATTTTAATAAAGAAAGGATTGGTACCTTCAAGGCCGCATATTGGTATATTGGGACTTGATTTTCGATACAACAATGTATTGTTTTATTGTAATCGTACTTGAAAAACAGGTTGACGTTCTAAAAGACATTCTTACCACGTATTTACTAATGAAAAACTTCTTCTCGTGAAGCGATGATTACAATAACAAACAAAACAAGTGATTGGCAGTGTGTATGTGAAATACATGTTTCATGCTTATTGTCATTGTTGATATCGTGCACGTATAACATAAATTATTCGTTTTGTACACACATTTATATATATTCGTCGCTTTCCTGATAGCTATATAGCAACGAAAATTAATAGAGCGAGCGAACATTTCAACTCTTTGAACGAACATAAGTAACAAAAATATATAAATATATGAATTATATTTTATCCAAAATATGCAATCACAATGATTTTGTAATGTTTACAGCCCAGCGACAATATGAATCATTTATAGCACATAATGATAAATTGTTCATTACCTGTATACATATATATCATAATGTGGTGACAAAAAAGCATTCAAAAACTGATATTTCCCGGAGAGTTTGATATATTACAGGAAAGAGTACAGTATCACCCGGATCCTCGATCAAACGTTCTAAGAATGAAATAATCGAATACTTGGCACTATGCCAGAAGAAATTCTGATTTATACCACAACTAGTCACGTCTATTGCGGATTGTATTGACGTTATCTAAAAACTTTCGGTGATCATTGATGTTCGCCTCGAAGGTTCATTGTAATCACGTGCGAGTCAAGCAGCCTTGTTTGGCTGCAGCACTGATATCATCACGTCTGCAGCTTTGATTATATCGCTAATATCCAAATTGGCCTTCAGGCCTTTCACAATGTTATCCAAGTACCGAGCTTGAAACTTTTTTTTAAGATTGCTCTTTCAGCACTTGGTTAATCTGTTGCTCCATTGGCCGGAGGTTATCCGTAAGATTTGCTGGAACAAACACGACACAAATTCCCGTACAGATCAGCTTGTTTATAAAATCATCAGTCTGTTGGGCCGAGCGACCATCCCTTATCGCTGGTGTTCTTTGTTTCAATAGTAAATCAAATTTATGGCGGGTATTTGCGTGTATGGAATGATGATAATTTCGATGTACCTAGGTTTCTTTTAAAATGACCATAAATAAGGGTAATTATAAAAAGCAAATATTCTTGAATGTACGCAAGTGAATCATTCCTGATAACGGATTACATTATAAGGCAGCACTCCATTTTGATTTATATCCTTGACTATTGTTATTTTATTTCTATTTATTGTTGACATTGGCTCTGACGAATAGATTGTATGATGATTTTCATTATCAGGACACTTTATGTAATATAGTTGTTTACTGAACCGAAATGAACACGTGTCGTCAATCCGTTGCAAAGGTATCATTACACGGTACAGTGTTGATTATATAAGTTAATGAGAAATCAAGTGAGACGGCTGTTTTACGGCTGAGTGTGCTCTTGTCCTTGTGTCTCAGCAGGCATTGTCTACTAAACATCAAGAGAGTACCCAAGTGTTAGAAAACCATAATTCTAACTCGAAATCGATACAACTAGGGCAATATATGAACAAAGGAAAGATGTACTTAGATACCCTTGAAAACGTATAAGGAGAACACGACCAGGTGTTCCTAAAGGGTACGCGTCTTCTACTTCATCGTAGATACCCGCCATGTAAATCTAGGTCAAATCCAAGATATGTTACGTCCTCACATAGATAACTCGGATAGTGACATCAAAAGCACAAGACATACTGATGAGCATGATAAAAAACATCGAATTTCATAAAAAAAACTCTCTGCAATTAATTAAGCTTCATTACACACACAAAAATATTAATACACATTCCGGATAAACTTGTCAGTGTTTGATCAATTTTATGAAAATTAAATAATCAAAAATAATTAAATTGTCTTTTGATATCTTAGTTATGTAGTGGTATAATACAAATGTATAGAAATAAAAGCAGAAACCCAAACGAAATAACGTGCATTGTTGGTATTTCATTTCTGAGCAGTATGTTTCGCATAATGTCCAATCTTACAGTTTTTCCTGACTGATGCCTGTCAAGGAGAAAGTCTGTGATATTTTATGACCGTTATGAAAAACCCAATAGGAACTTCGATGCTTGTTAATTTACGTTCGTGGTGGTCCATCGTTTCTCTGAGTGTGACACCTGGCATTTTTAAACTTCGGTGAATGATCCACGTTTAATGCGGCTATGTGTATCTGTATACGTGTACATTGAATAGGACTGTGTCCAATATGTTGTGTTCACTTGTCGATTTTGATTATTAAAAATCCCCGAAAAAAAATAATTCAGGTAAGCGTACAATAATTTGATGCGTACGTCACTGAAACATACTGCCGAAGACACCCAACAGGACGCCCCACCCGGTCACATTATACTGACAACGGGGGAACCAGTCGTCCCACTCCTAATTTGCTGAGCGTTAAGCAGGAGTAGAAACTACCAACAGACTCCAACAGGAACAAAACTATTTAAAAATGAACAGAAATATGAGATACTGATCCATTAGCATGTGTGTATAGATACTTTTAAACTGCAAATTGGTTTTGAAGAACACTTTGGCGTCCTTTAACATATCAAGAAGATATTAAATCCTTTTCATAATTATATAAGTCGTTCGTTATCAAATGACGTGCATACTTTCATGTCATCTCTATTGATTTTACTTCGTTCGGTTACAACATCCTGGTTGTATTTAGATGAACTTAGCCAATGATTCGTTGATTTAAATCTTCAAAAAGATTTTTGTGATAAGTAATTGCCAAAAAAATAGACCATTTCTGTATATATTCTCTGAGGGCGATGGTTTTGAAATGACGTAATAATGTAAAATCTAGCCTTACGGTTGCATTATGTGAATGTATCTTGATGCCTTACAGTCCTAAAATATTCCAAATGATTTATTTGAATTCTTTACGTAATGAATCATTAAGCAATGAAATGAAGTATGAATTAATCTTCTTAATGACCCGTTCGATAAAATTTGAATCCGTAAGATTATAAATATTAAAACTGGAATCTAAAATGATTACCCACAAATTAAAAAAAAATGAATTTTAAAACTTGATTAAACATAATGTAAAAACCTTTTCGCGTTTCTTTGTTTTCACAAATTGCATGAAGCTTATCTGGTCCATTTTAAGGGATTTTGTCTATTTAGCTTAGCTCTCAGGTCTAGTGGTTACAGTAAAAGGTTCAACAGTAAAGATGGAATGGCTATCCAATAAAAACGAAAAGAAAAAACACACAACAAAACTTGACAGTATCATCAGGATAAGCTAAAGAAGCTGTACAAAACACTTAATATTACGAAGACATTTTAGGCGATTACTGCTGGTTTCTCCCTACGAATATCAACTGATGTCGTTACATAAACTTATTGTGTTTTATTTATGAAAGTATTGTTTATAACAGAACATTGTATAATTTGATCATCTACATCTACATACCAGTACTTCTGAAATATTACCACGATAAAATGTATGCCCACACATAAGGAAACGTCAACGGTAGGTGTATTCATTAGAGAGACATCAAAATTGAATGTTGCATAAATAACAACGCAGAAAGGGTAATTTTGCTATCAGTGCAGAAGACCAATTTTCGTTTCTTCAATTTGGTTTCTAAGTTAACGTCCCCTGCAGGTAGGGCATAAGAATTGTACCTGCTGCCCCCAATTGCATGATCGTAAGAGGCGACTAAATTTGGGACCTTATCTCTTCTCTCCTT
>JAUMHH010009236.1:9027-25662 GCA_032359455.1 Chlamys rubida
CCAATTTCATTATGTATAGACTTTTTTTTGAATAAAATAAGTAAAGACGTTTTCAAACAGGTAAATTTCACTTTCAAACATGACCCTGGCAGTTATTTTCCCCCCTTTTGTTCAGTCTATAAATAAATCACGCATAACTTATGGCAGAATGAGACCTGCACATATGACATTTGCCTTTGTATAAGTATATAAAAATATGGCTCTTTAAGCTTGAAAAGTTTAGTTCGGTATACAAATATGGCTTACCTTACCGAAATAGCTTAAGACAGCCTTCAAAATGATTTATTTTTTATTATTTAAATTAATATTTATATCAACGAAAAGCAAACCAATATAGCATGGGCTTCATCTTGCAGGGAATTCATATAAGGTGGGGCGAGAATTGTTATGTATTTTAGATGTATATGTAAAACACACTAAACTAATCAGTAATCATCTCGGTATGTAAATTTGATCGAAGGCAAATATCAAGCGATATCAGAAGAGTATCTTTGCCCAATCTTTCAGCTTGATATGTGATACATTAACGGGTTAGTTATACAAGAATATAACCTATGTCGAAGTGCTATACATACATACGGGACACGTCTTAAGCCTTCGTAAATGTTACGAGGCCATTTTTTCACACATCAATCTCCAACTTGGTTTCAAGGTGTTTTATTGCCAAAAAGGAAAACATATTCCGATTTCGCTTAATTACATGGTCATTTTCAATATGAAGACGCTTCGATATCTGTAGAAGTCTATGTACACAAGTGACACGCCGTGGATCATAAAAAGAATTTATAATTACTCATTTTGTTCCCTTTTAGGTATCTGAATATTTGTATATACTTTATTCCTGGTCATGAAAATAGCAAATCTATTAATGTTGAAGGCTGATTTAGTATTGAAAAGAAATTATCTGACTATGATTCATTAAAAGTGCAGATCCATACAAACATGTGACACGACGTCGGTCGTAAATATTGAATATTATAAATAAATATCATATGATACGTGTAAATGAGTTCGCCTGAAGCAGCCAAAGAAGGCAGAGGGGCCTAGCGGTCAGTCGTGTATATTTGTTATTTTATTATACTGTAATTGTCATTTTTTTCTATATATTTAAAGAAACTCTTGTCATTTGGTTTTTTATACTAGGGAGTTACTAAGAAACTTGTTATATCATTTGTTTTATATATATATATGTGTGATAATTAAGATTAAATATCAATGTGAAGTAGGTATTTTTTTCTTAACATGTTTTCTAGTCGGTCGTTAGATATTATTTTTTCTCTGTATATATCAAAGTGAAACTAAGTGAACATGTGTAGTATAGTTTTATCAATGACATACCTTGTGATGTCGCTTACTTCAGTTAGTATTTTTAAAGATATAAACAGATCATCTGGTTCAGCAGGCCACAGCTCGCGGGAATGGTCAAAGAACGTGATTTCTTCTTAATACACCTATAGCTATCGATCTCGATTTTTTGTGGTGTCAATGTTGTTTATAGTAACACGATCAAACATGAAGTGAATATTCCATCTCCAGCATTTCCTACCTTTTTCCTGATAAGAAATATAAATGATGCTCAACAGATACCCTTTATGTTGCAAGGAGATGTTGGAATGTCTCATGAAGAGGAAATAACTTCTAATACGATAGTTATACATCAAAGTTCGATTTCAGACAGGTTTTGTAACTATATTGATATGTAAAGTACATGTTTACAAGCATTACGTAGAAAAAAGGATAACAAACAGTATCTTCATGTTCTGAATGTGTATACAATAAGAAATTTTGAAATAAATAAGAAAGAAATAATAATTCCGCGCTTAATTTGAAATTAATGCTTGGGAGACGATATTCCGCCCACAATACTATTGTAGTGCTGCTCGAGTATTTTAATCGATTTTCATTCTCATTAGTGACAAGGAATATTTAAGAATCGATTGATACTGGTTTCCACACACAATTGAATTTGTCTTTTAATTTTGCCGTAATAATGTTTTGTTTACACCTTTCACACTAGAAAACGTAATGATAAAATGTATGTGATCAAGCTAATCGATGGTAAGTATTGATAGAGAGAAATAGTAAAAGGCACAAACCTTAACAAGATAAGTCTTTAAAACGATATCAGGGTATTCGATATAACCAAGTTGACATACATAAACACAAACTGCCAGGTGACTTGATATAAACTTCGAGTGAACGTGGTGTTCCTGCTCACGAGAACCTATTATAAAATCATAGCTGCTTTTCTTCTACCTCTTTATTCAGTTGTTATCTTGATCGCCTCACGATCAACACGAACAGTTCTAAATCTAAAAGCATTCTGAAAGCGGTATATATATGGTAACCATGTTGACTATGGTTTTGCTCGAATAACACGGTAACCAAGTTTCAAACGAACTCACAAGAACCTAATTTAAAATCTCATTTGATATTCCTGTTAGTACTCACAAATTGTATTGTAAAAGTTGCACTTTACTCCACATTATATCTATGTAAAATCGAGTCTCGACATAAAACAAATAAGATGAAATATAGTAGTCAAACCCTCCCTTTTACCTCAGTTGAAACGGCTTAACTTACCTTATCAATGTTTATTTCATTCCCATTATCGACCTCTTTAAGCATAGTCATCTTTCTATTTCTTGATAATATCTTCAAAGGGGCAGGAAGTTGCCTAACGATAGACAGCCATTTAATTGTATTTCCATACGCCTCGGCGTATAATCTTGGTCAGTTATATGCCATTCCCTTCAGTGCAAAAATGTCTACTTCACAATATATAAAGTAGGATTATCTGTGACTAGAAATGCTGAGCAGTACATACTCACTTTACTTTACGTTCCTTTATAAATGGTGCAACTTTTGTAATGAAAACTATTCAAATACAATAATATTTCTTCTGTGGCCTCAAAATCAATTCAAATAAACATTTTCTTTATTTTTAAGAATAAAAAGTCGCCAAAAGTGATTTTTTAAATCTTAATTCCATTCTGAATGTAGGCTTTAATGTCTTAGATTTCAAGTGATAATTCCGGACGCTCATGAGTTCACTGCCAAGACCATCCGGTATCCCGTTTTGTTGTAGTTCGATGTATTAGAACATCTAGGATTAGGTAATCAAAGGAATGCAAATTTTGAAACGAATTGTGAATCGTGTACACTTAAATCAATAGCAGGATTTAGATTTGGTAAAATATATCAACATCGATATATCCTTCCTTCTTTTGTAAATCACATATAAAATGCAGCAAAGTATACATGCTGTGTTCATGCAAGACATTTCGCAAGGACACTCTCGTATAAAAAGGTACATTTGTATGATAACGTTCTGTGTATATCTCCCGGATACATTTTAATTCAGCTGTTAAGTAGATTGACCTAAAAGACAGGAAACCTGTGCAAAATATCTGTGATTCACTTTAATGTGTAAAGAATTTTTGCAGCCATGAACATAATAACACCAACACATATCAACTTAATAAAATTTATTTTGTTCCCCGTTAGCTACTGTTTAGTGTTTGAAATGACGCCGCATAAAAAAATTGATGATAATGATGAAAATATGAGAGGTAGAAAAATATAGTATGTGAGTTTTGTCCCCTAATTAGAATTTAAATAATGACACGTTCATAGAGTGCCAATATTACACCAACACAGTAGTAATATATTAGTAACACCTCCTGAGGCAAGAAGTGTTTTATCCCTTTACATATACATGTATTTGTATAATTCCCTGTTTATAAATCTAAACAGGAATCACATTTTATTCCCCTATAAATATGCATAGACAGAAAGGAAAGACGATGAAACAGTGATAGTTACATATGGACGGATGTGATAAGGTTATCTCCCTTTATCAGAAAAAGAGAACATATAACATGGTTTATCAAGTTGCTATGGTTGCCCTTATTATATTCCAATTTGCCATGAATTTGAATTTTCGTAAATATGTCAAATGATATTAACCGATTATGTGTTCTCTTGTTCTTAAATGAATAAGTATCACCAATTCAGCACGTATTCACTCATTTGCTCATATTTACACACATTTGCTCATATTTTATTTCTTCCGAAGAAAAAATGGTCCCGTATTATTTCACTTTTGTTACCCATTGTTCTTCAATGGAGATGTTAAGTAGGTATCGCCATGATTTACCATAGTGTTTCGAGACTCCGTATTATGTTTCATACCATCTATCTGGAGATGGTCTACTTTCGATTTGTATACCAAATGTGTAGATTCTGCCACGATTTCAAGTACCAAACGTCTGCCATGATTTCAAGCAAAAGTTTAAAAGAATGAAATTTGATTTATCAATTTAATGAGTTTAGTTCCTTCTGAAGCAAACTTTGCCTAATTCTATTTTAAACTCCTTATTGCTACCGGTAATATCACTTTCATGAATCTCTACATCTAATATTGGCAGTGCCTCAGCCTTCCTTGATGCAATGTTGAATACCTTCCTTCCCCATTGGCCGGATATCTGCAAAAACAGACAATATCAGTGATCAGGTTATAACATTCAATTAAAACAAATACTTCACAATATTTTAAAAATAAAGTATACAACTTCGTTTAAATTATGAAAAGTCAATCATTTATTAAATGATACAAAAACAATTATCAAATGATTTAAGATGTTTCGTATAATAGTAACTTGAAAGAATTATGTAACAATTTAGAACTTTACAAAAACAATTGTATTGAAACTATTCATATCAATTTGTCTTTATTTTTACCGTGAGTCTATTTAATTACGTGATAAAACTACTTACATTGCAGTTATCCTCTTCTATGTTAATATCAACATAGCGGGGCTTAGCACCGGTACGCTTGTTGGCCATGACATCACAGCCAAGGAAGGTTTCAAAGGAGGTGGTGGCGAGGTTTATATCGTGATTTAGACACTTGTATGTAATAGTTTGTCGTGATTCGTCACTGGCCTCTTGTAAACTTCTGATCTGCTTCTTATGGGCTTTGTAATAGAACTGGACAGAAACATAGAAAAAGAAAAGAATAGTATACAGTCTATAAAAACACTTGTTGGAATTCAAAGTTATCCGTGTTCGTAATGCGAAAAGCTGAAATAACTGATCAACATTCAAACACTAGGTATAAATATATCCGTTTTTGATTTGTGATAACCAAATTCATTAGAATTTTATTACAATCCAACCTGTTTCAAACACTTTATATTTTGTAGTATTAACACGTGTAATAGAAGACAATAAAATTCAATCGAAAATGAATGTTGGTTTATGTTTTATGTTTTGATTTGTTCTAAGATCATCCGACATATGTTGAAAGGAATGAGGAGAATCATTGTAGATATACATTGATTTGCTTACCTCTTTTGTGCTTTCAATGAATGATTCAACGGTATCCCATGTTAACTGTAATAGCAATATATGAATAAGATAAAATCAAATCTCGGAGGATTCAACAACCGTTGCTGTTTATTTTTTGCACCAAAACTTTAGTATTTATCACTACCGTAAATTACAGATATTGTATGTTTTTGCAAGTCACTTTATTTTTTATGATTCATTATGTAATAAAACACTGCTACTAAAACAAACATTTATTACTTCACAAAAAAACCTGATATAACAAAATGAACATACATTTGCAGATATTATTATGTTATAACAGGGTTAAACTAGAAGGACAGTTTAATTTGTTTTATATATACCTCAGCAGTTCCCGGTTTTATACATGTCTCTCTCTCTTCAAACCTACAGTATGCACTGATTGAGTTCTTAGTGTCCATACCATCGGGGTCGATCATGAAAAATCCTTGAAAAACAAAATGAAAACAAATGAAAAATCATAAGCGATGAAGTGAATGTTAGAGTTTAAGTTTGGTTTCTTCAATGTCAACATAAGCAGAAGAAATCATGATTCGAACTCAAAAAATATAAAACTTGGTAAAACATGAGCAACCGAAATAATAAAATAAGATGTGATGGAAAGGTAGGCGTTTTATATTTTATATACGTTCTCAAAGTAAGAATCGGGAATAATGACAACAAAACCACTTAACACACTAGTAAGCATAATAAAAAACGTCGATATTCATGTCGCATTTAAATAAAATATATCTTAATGAGACAATGTTCAATGAAAACGCGTGTCATTGTTTTGAAAAAATAGTTTACAGCCACTGGACAATATTTATAATGGAAAACATTTGTTTATACATGTTTTGGTTAATTTGGGTCTGCATTAAGTGCCCGTTTGTCTATTCTAACCGTTTTTGAGTTGTGCTTTAGCTTCGTCAGTCTGAGTGTCATATAAGTGGGCGCAATCTCGGGCAGGTGCATCCTCGGATCCGTCTGGTACAACTAAACGGGAGATGGAATCCTGTAAGCTTGTCAGGAATTTCGATGGGAGTGCCTTCAAATCCGAAATACATAAACAATTATTTGCTTGTATAACGTCTAAACTATATTTTGTTGAAATGCTTCTGATTCACATTGATTTTTAAAAATGTTACATTTTAGAACAATTCTACAAAAATGTCCATCTATATTGTTCACATTAAGATCATTTGCTTTTCTATTGCCAATTAATTGGTCTAAGTACCCGGATTCTGTCTCCGGCTTCGTGAGGTTACTTACCCTAAGAGCTTGATCGTACATCTGTAATGAAAGGTTTTTCAATCAAAAGTTATGCATATTCACTAGGTCATTTAATAATTAACATAATTCCTTATCAAAATATTTTACAGGAAAAAAGTAAAAGTTGAAACATGTTACAGACGGCTGTTTTGAAAAAATATTTCGTAGCAATTATAATAATAGACAAGTTCTTTATATTTTATTCTGATTGTTTCTTTACTTGAATAAACAACTTTCAGTTCACTTACCCAGTCACCTCCTTTAGATGATGTTTGTGGGCCTGGCCTGGCCATGGCGTATCCCTATAAATCGTACATCAACAGTAACTTAATATACATAATTGCTTTAAAACAAATATGATTGATGTTAAGTTGTTTTCCCACATTTTCTATTTATAACAATACCTTTTCCAATATTTCATAGAATCATGTATTTTTTTCAACACGACAGAGAAACAATAATGATAGAGTTGTTTGAGTTAAAGTAACGTGCTAATATCATTAATAAATACGCAATACACAATCGACGGCTTTCGGAGAAACCCCTATTTACCTCTTCATTTTATTTCTATTATTTTAGCACTTAAATTAATCTCGTTTACTTTTATCTTTTTGCATCTAGACTTCTAGTTTTCATTTTGTTATTTGTATGTTTATGGTATGACATGTTAGTTTTTATAAACTCTCCGTACTTACTGGAGGTCCTTGTGGTCCACGGGGCCCTTGTGGTCCAGCTGGACCCTGCAATATTGCAATTCGATGATGCAAAAAGGAAAAGTATACTTATTTGTTTAATAAAACGTATACATGTAGCAATTATTGAGAAAAAAAAGATTTTGGATGCAATGAAAAACTCTCATTATCCTGGAATAGTATTTGGATATATACTCATATAGGATTAAAAACATAAGCATGTTACGTCAAATTATTTTCTATGTTAAGATTTTGGCAAGGTTTGCTTATGTTTTTTACAGCAACTCTCAGTCAAACTTTCTTAAAATAGCGATTGAGCCTTAGTTGGCAAACCAGTAGCGATTTCATTGTAGGGATTACAAATGAAGATGAATAAAAATTGTGTTCAAACACACTTATTTGAGTAACCTTTAAAGAAATGAAATTGTATGTTTTGAGGTACAGTGTATATTTGTAGACTGTTTTATTACTCACGGAATCACCATCATTTCCGGATGGTCCTCGAGGTCCCTTTAAAAAGCAAAAATAAATTGATTTAGATGACTTTAATGCATCTTACCATAGCATGTTAAATAAAGATTAAACTCTTCTTCAGCATATAAGTAAATTATGAATATCTCTAATATTTTTCTTTGATCGATGTATCTGTTGTAACTTAAATCTTACTAAATTGTACTTAAACAATTCGGGACGCTTGTATTTTCGAAAATATACAATTAAAACGAAGGGAAAAGTTCAGTTTCTGAAAAGATTCTACGTTATTCTTAGCCTTCAAATAGTTTTTCTATATTGGGTTTAATATATGCAACAGGAATACTTACCTGTGATCCTGGTAATCCGGCGCCACCTGCCTCTCCATCACGGCCACTAGATCCACGCTGTCCTGCGTTTCCCTAAAGATAAAATCAGAGTTACGTATCAAAGGTAGAAAATATATCAACATTGATTTGCATTAAGTTTAGTTTCTTTTTTGTAAACACTTTGTTCTTTCCCCAAAATCATTGTAAATGCTTTAATTTTTACTCGAATCAACAACAGAAGGCAATACTGACTTTAGCACATAAAACATCTACAGAGTATTACTGTATTTACAACCCCTGCGTTGACTACTGTCAATGATTATCTCTGTTAATGCAGAACAGAATAGACAATAGTATTCGGTATATCATTAGCTTCTAACATTTAGAACAAGCAGTTATTTGAATAATTTACTATATAGCAAGCGTAATTAAAGTGCAAACATATCATAATTTGGTTAATATATAATTAGAACAAGCGTTGCATTTTAAGTTTCTTATCGCATAGAACTTCTTTGTTTATTTGTATTTACGTCTTCAGCACTTATCGTATCCTTTAACTTGCTAAGTCATTAATTATAAAATTATACTTACTGGTTGTCCTGGGGGTCCTGGAGGTCCAGCATGTCCCATATCTCCTGGATTTCCCTATCCGACAAAAATATAACTTCAGTAAAATATGTGTACCGAAAATATTTATCATTAATAGGGTAACATAATAGTTTATCGGTGAATGAACGGGGTTGAATACGTATAATCAATAGCAATTTAAAACAGTAGACTCTGAATTCATCAGATGAATACACAGATGAATAAATATCAATGCATATGTGTAGTTTTGAGTAATGTTATACTTTGTAGCACTTTTTTTCGCGTTTGTAACAATTTTGGCTGGATTTTTAGTTTCACTTTTCCATGAATAGCCAAATATTGCAACTCCAAAAAGGTAACAATCAAGTAGCATATGAACATACCTGTGGTCCAGGAAGTCCCTGTCCACCTGGCAGACCTGGCCATCCCTTATCTCCCTACACAGAAAACATCACTGGATGAAAATACTATACTTGGATTGCAGCTGGTTAGTATACGATCAATTTGATATTGACGGAATAAATTTCGTGACATTTAGTATAATGCTAAAAAAAAACAGAAAATTATATTTCATTTGTTAATTTTATATTTGCGATTGCGCATGGGTTGACAAATTATTGCCAGGTAATGTTAGTAATAACTTGTTCACCAGATTATAGTTGTTATCAAATTAGTTTTTTCATTAAACCTCTATGTTAAATATGCAAATAATGCTATATATCTATATATTGTCTACAGAAAATTGTCCATACCCTTGCGCCTGCTGCGCCGGAGTCTCCCTTGTCTCCTTGAGCTCCTGCTGGTCCCTGTGAAGTGGAATAAGTGAAAACGTTACTTCAAACAAGCTTTTCAGAATTTTAAACATTTTAATTTGAGTAATTTTGTAATTATATGCATATTCCAAAAATTTTCAGAAACGTAAGTATATACATATTGCATATAATTTTGCACATACTTATTTATATATTTAAAACCATAAAACCTACGAAAACTAAAATATGAATAATGTCATTCAAATGAGTAGGTGGTACAATTTTTTGTTTTCTTATAAAATCAAATAATCGTACACCAGTTTTTGATATAGTACTAAGTGATAAAGGGCGTCAGCAAAGTGTACATAAAATACCATTGATTCAATTACAGGAATTATTTATATAGATATATATTTATATTAAAAAAATCTTATTTATTACTGTTATATACTTCATAACATAGCCACTGGTAATAATTAAGAACATATATCGACATGAAATGACTTATCTAAACTGTATGGATAATTTAATCCAAACACATTGTTCAACCTAAATTTAATCAATACTACCGATGAAGAATTGTGCTGTGAATTACACAGAGCCCTAATAACTCACCGAATGTCCGATTTGTCCTGGTGCTCCGATTGGGCCACCCTCTCCTGTCGCTCCCTAAAATATTGGTAATTATAATATCAATAGTGTTACTACTTGGTATTGAAAAAGAAATAACAAAATAACATTAAATGCGCGGCATAGAAAGAGACATAAGTATGAACTTACCCTTTCTCCTCTTTCCCCTTGTTCTCCCGTAGAACCACTTGATCCCATTGTTCCCTGAAAATCATCACACAAAATGATTTACAGGAAGATAATAAGATTATTTTTTTATCTTTACTTTAAAAAAAACTAGCAAAACACAAGATATTCTAAATTCAAATTGCAGCATAAGTTCATTGCCAGTGTAAGAATTAAGGAAGGTAAAACGTGATTGACAAAATTCACCGATGGCAAATTGTTTAAAGTTAATAGTATGTAGTAGAGTTGTTTGAACAACGTTATTACATTAACTGTTACCACCTTAAATATGAAAAATAATATGCAGACTGAAAAGTTTATAAAACATCTACACAACAAAACTTGAAACTTGCTTTTTCTTCATGAGATCAGCAGTTTTTATTTTAGAAAATATTTGTCTCCTTAGTTTTAAATGATAGAAAGCACGAAAAATAAGAGCTGTTATTGGGCAGCAAAATTAATTTTGTTCAAATTACTGACAGACGATATATATCATCAATACTAAATTCAGTTATCATTTAAAAGAAGAATATACGACCTCCACCTGATAGGGAAATAACAATATGTCCTCGTTATTTCGAAATGCTCCTGAGGAATTATCTTTCACAAAACGAAACAATCAGTGGAGGATTCGAAAGCAATTATTAGCTCAGTGATATCAGTAGCCTGCAGCGTTATTCATTGGACTCACCTATTACAATACAGATAAATATGAAATGGTTTGATCTTTTTTAGCAGAAATTTCGAGTGTCACATCAAAAAAAGTGGTTGACTTGTGGTTCAGGGTAAGATTAAGAGTAATTGAGGAACGTCTGTTTTATTTGTGTTACATGTAGGATTAAATGTATGCATATCGCCTTAAATACGGTGGGTTCCATTTCTATTTAGATTATGTCCTTTACTCAATAAAACAGAATATGAAACAATAGTGGAGGTGGAAAAGGAATACACCCGTAATGTGATATAACCTGTGGTCCAGGTGGGCCTTGAAGTCCATTTGAGCCCAACGGTCCTCTGTCTCCCTTTGCACCAGAGTAGCCTGGGGGTCCCATGTTGCCATCCATACCAGGAACTCCCTTAAATTAATAATACCAACTTGGTAAGGACATCACTTCGCAATCCTGTATGTATTTTTTTTTGTTTTTTTTTCATCTTAAGAACTCTAAGTGATTCGTAAATGTCCTATTCGGGAAGGAATGTATCCGTAGTTCACAAAGCATCAAGCGGCTTGATGCATACTACTCTTGCATGACTACATCACGTCTTAAATGAATGTTCATATTCAGCCAAATTCTAATTTCATGAATCAAACATACAGGATAAGAAAATATATATAACATATGCAAATAAACCAGACTTATTATTCTATATTTTCGACAAAAATGGACTTCAGAGAATGATACTAATATACTTATTTGTTTGTTCATTTCCACTAATGTATATAAAGTAAGATTTAGCAACTTCCGAAATCCAATCACATGCATGTATGCTTATTATACATTAATTTCTAATATATCATCTGCGAATTAAAAGTCGAAATGATGACGGTGCAATAGTATGAGATTTAGTGTCAAATACGTATCAGACCAAGTAACTTGAGAAGGCACAGATATAAGCAAAACACATATATATCTTAACAAGTTACATGAGAAGACATAGTTATAAATAAAGTACCTATACATCTAAACAAGTAACTGGAAAAGGCAGAAATAGGATAAAAGATATTTATATATATCTAAACAAGTTACAGGAGAAGGCAGATATAAAATAAAATACATATCTAAAAAAGTACACAGGAAACTGCAGAAATAAAAGTCAAATATATTATATTCCTGAGCAAGTAACTGGAGAAAGAAGAGATAAAATTCAAATAAATAACCAAAAACGTAACAGCAGAAGGCAGAGTTGAAATTATAAAGTAACAAGTAAAAGCAGCTATTGGTGCTAACATAACTGTATAATATTTCAGAAATTGCTTTATAGTTAAATGGAATTCTACAGTTTAAGCCGATAAAATCCACGACAACATATTAAACAAACCAAATTCAAGCAGAGATCATTGTAAAATAACGATTCTGATTGTAAAAGAAAGCCTAATATTGAAAACGGATCTTATTGTAAAATAAAGATTCTGATTGTAAAAGAAAGGTTGATGTTGACAACGGCTCTGATTGTGAAAGAAAGGTTGATGTTGACAACGGATCTGATAGTAAAAGATAAGTTGATGTTGACAACAAATCTGATTGAAGCATAATGGTCTGATCACCATTCTATTGACAACACACACAAATATGTCTTACAACTATGTCAACAAATACAAAGTGACTGATATTTTACTTTAATAACCCATTTTAAAATTGTTACATACTGTCTCTCCGGGCAGACCAGGGTATCCGACGGTTCCCAATGGTCCTGGTGAGCCTGGTGGTCCCGGGATACCGTCTAGACCGTCTTTTCCTGAATTACCTGTCGGACCCTGGTAAATTAAGATACGATGATAATTTTACGATATGTGGAATCAGCTGTATGGAAAGTTAATTTGGCAACTTAAGACATTAATTTTGCTTAGGGTTACTGCTAATGAGAGCGGGATAATCATCAAAAAAAATTTTGCGGTATATATGCTTATGAAAAAAGCGATGCAACGCATGAGAACTGTACAAGTGTTATAGTATATTTTAGCATACATTCTTCATAAGATGAAGATAATGCTATTGTTTAATGATGGTACGAACCTGTGGTCCAGCTTCTCCCAAAGGTCCAATCTCTCCTGACATTCCGGGGAATCCTGGTCCACCTCTCTCTCCCTGGGGTCCAGTAGGGCCGCCAGCTCCTTGTGCTCCCTGTGATGTTATGTTCCAAAGACAATTCAATGATTTGTGTTGAGTAGACTTGTATTTCTCTCTAACTGTTATATTTATATTGATTTCTGATATGTTATTTAAATATGTTTTTTTAGCTGGTCTATACTTAGTTAGCTTTCTTAATTATGGAATTCACATTCGGAACACTTACAACTTGTCCGTCGCTTCCTCTGTCGCCAGTTGATCCATCAGCTCCTGGGAAGCCATTAGCGCCTGTGGAACCAGTAGCTCCTGTAGGTCCGATTTCTCCACGATCTCCCTTGAAGAAATTTTGTGGCATGAACTTATGTAGAAAAGGATTTCATTTTCTTTCGCACTTACTGTATATATTGAAAGAAAAAATAGACAAATTCAAATCTTTGTGAGATTCAACTTCAATTTAAAAAAACCACAACGTTCCTCACTTTTAGAATGGAGACGCACATCAACATTTCACGAAACAACAATCTAAGCGAGGAATTGTGCCTCGAGTCATTAAGCTGGGTTGAATCCGTTGAAAATAGATATTTATTTAAAGTTAAAGGATGACTTGCTGTTTACCTGCTCTCCTGCCCTACCGCCTGGTCCAGCCATTCCGGTATTACCCTTCTCTCCTGATAAGCCGGTGGGTCCTGGCCTTCCAGGAGCCCCAGGGGAACCAGCCATTCCCATAGAGCCAGTCTCTCCAGTAGTCCCCGGTGCACCGTTAAGTCCATCATTGCCCTAAAAGAATAGGTATAAATATGGAATTATATACAATCTCCCCGTAAGCTGAATGCTAAAAAAACGTATTATTATGTTGAACTGATATCAATTACATGCTATATTGCTATCAATAGCATTAAGGAATTTCAGTACTTTGATGTTAATACAATATTTTTATATTGCGTCTTACTAAAATGACTTTTGTTTCAAGCAATGCATTTATTACATCAAAATACTTGAAACATTTAAAAGAAAGTAGATAGGTATACACTTACTACTTCTCCGGCATTTCCGGGCTCCCCTGGGTATCCTCTCGGGCCTGGGTCACCCTAAAACGCAAAATAACATATTATACGTATATTGATATAATTATTTCGTCTTAGGTAATATAGAAAGATTATTTTCCATTGTCATATCTGTTCTTTTTCGAACCCCAGTTCCTCCTAGGTAATCAATTTCAGTTAATGATATTGAGAAATTAAAAACATACTAAGGCAAAAACCCATAAAAACATATAAAACATTAATATATATTACTTATATAAAAAGAACACGAAAAATGACTTACACGTGGTCCACTTTTGCCGGAGTCTCCTTCAGATCCGCTCTCTCCCGCCGGTCCCTAAAGAACAAAAGTCAGGACATGTGATCAACAACAGTATAGCAAAACAAATGAAGCATAATGAGCTGACAGGTATTTGATATCATAACCGGAATATGTATATCAAAGATATTTGCATTCCTGAAAACAATTTTTACATGAACTGCAAACAGTGTAACCAATATTCAGAGATGCACCTTCGGGTAGTCCATAACAAAGTCTGTTTTTGCATTTCTTTTCTATTGAAAGTCATACACGCTTATGCTGCAATCACAGCCATTTCCTTAAGTATAGCATACTGGAAATTCAGTTATTATAAGATTGTGTTTTTTTCTAACGACTTGAACATTTGTCTAGTTAGTCGTCTACTGCAAGCTTTTCCGAAAGCCTGAGGTTGTAGAAGTACATTTGTTTGTTCCCAATGTCGCTAGTTCTTCAATTAGTCATATATAACACTCGTGTTTATACTATATAATTATATTTTAGGTATTAAATGTGAACTTAAGGTGCCCTAGTTTCCAGCGTTCTGTATGTTTTCCTCTTGTATGACAACCTGTGATTTTCGCCATCAAGCTATGTTGCCAGAAGCCTATTGTTTAATACAGAATCAGCTATGTGTAATATGACAATAACTACGATTGGAAGTTTTAACATTGGTCACTTAATACAGGTGGTCTCTTAATATAATTGGTCTTTCGAGCAAGTTTGGCTGTACCTAAAACTATCCACCATTACTTGGAAGGTTCGCACATATATGTATACTATTATGAACATACTGGTGGTCCAATTGGTCCCAATGCCCCTGGTGGTCCAGCGTATCCTCTTGATCCCCCCTCTCCGGGTTCTCCTGATGATCCGGACTCTCCAGGTGCTCCACGGTCTCCCTTCAATGGCATTGTGAGACTTGCAGGTCCGACAATTCCGGGTGCGCCTGGTACTCCCGGTTCTCCTGGTACACCTTGCAAACCTGGATCTCCGGTCCCTCCTGGTTCTCCCTGTAAAAATAATATGTGATTGCTGTCATTATACAGAGGGTCCCCAAAGAGTGATAATCGGTTATCATGTTTATCTAACTCGGGTTAATTAGTTTCCAAATTATATAAAACACGAGGTTTATCGAGCGTCTTTTACAATTTGAAAATTAACTTGGTTTATATCTTATTCTGTCGTTTTCTTCACAATAAAGTTGTAATGTATTTTAGGATAACATAATATCATTTAAAATAATGAATTTCCTGACATATTTATTGGATTTGATGTTTCCTCAATACTAGGTTTGTAATTTTCGAATCCACTTTGATTACTGATTTTGTCTATTTGTATTGACTTTTAAGGATGCTATAATTTCCTGTTTTACTTTATACTGTCCACACGCTGATTAGAACATTTTGAAAAGTTGACTACATTCAAAAAGTCCTACTTTTAAGTGTATCTGCATTTGTATTTGTAAATATATCACTTACCATAAAACCTTGTTTTCCTCTCAGACCTTGCGGCCCAGCTTCTCCTGGAAGTCCCTAAGAAGATAATCAACTATTTAAGTATCACATTTATATTAATTATATATGATATCCTGAAGTTGAATACAATGCAATGGAAATGGAAAACCCTAAAATACCCTAAAAAGTTTAAAAACAAATAAACAAACAAACTAGCAGCATGTTACAATATAGAATCAGCAATAGTTACAGGTATGAAATTGTATTGCGTTTGGGAGTTACCTCAAAAGCAGCAAATATTTGGGAAGAACTTGTACATTCCTGCCATCTACTTCGCAGTTATATTTGAAAAGGTAGAAGCAAAAGGTTTGTACATATCTCAATTGAAACATATGTTTGCACTGAACAGTAGGTTTTACTCACTACGAGTCCCGATGGTCCGCTATCTCCGCGTTCTCCTGTTGATCCCGGTGGTCCCTTTATGCATAAAACATACAGATATTCAAGTGATTTGCGGCTTGATATTCTATTAAGGTTTAAAATAAATAATACTTAAACGGCAAACTGTAAAGCAAGTTTAAAACATCCACGATGATATATATTAACGTAATAATTTAGTAGTCTGTCTGCACGTAATATGTCAAATGTTGCAAGGAACAGGCTTAATATATATTTCTGATTAAGAAAACTAGTACATTGTACTTACGAATTTCATTTCATCAGATTTTATTGACTTTATATATGTCAATTGGATTGGACATCAGGCTAGGCCTATTTAAGTCCTTTCCAAACTTATT
>JAUMHH010009237.1:0-11181 GCA_032359455.1 Chlamys rubida
GCATTTTCTACTATGCCATTAACTCCTTTTTCCAAAAATCCATATAAGAAAAAAAGTTTAATACAGGAAATTTTTGATTTCTCAGAGGTGTACCTGCAGGTACATCCTTAAGTAGTAAAGAGGTCGTTATCAGTTGAGGCCCCAGACGGGAAATTTGTAGTTTTTAGCAAAATTGAATAGATTTTTTTCGAAATAAAAGGTGCGAGAGAAAAAAATCAATAACCTGTAACTGAGCAAGATCGGGTTATCTCAGTCTCAGGCTAACATTCTGTAACATCCCAACATCGGCTTACGCCTCAGTTGGGATTTTATTACGGAATCTTAACCCTTCACTCAGATAACCCGATCTCGCTCAGTTACAGGTAATATTATTATATTTTATAAGTCATCTCTCCAATAGTCAGCAATAATCATGCTGTCCGCCGTGTTTGTTTTGATATCTCTCCAATAGTCAGCAATAATCATGCTGTCCGCCGTGTTTGTTTTGATATCTCTCCAATAGTCAGCAATAATCCTGCTGTCCGCCGTGTTTGTTTTGATGCTGCAGACTGAATTTCAGGAGCGGTTGATTTTCTTTGTTCAAGATTCAATATTTTTGAAGACAGTCAGATGGACATTATTTTAGTTTAAAATGAGGTTGTATGTTTTAAAAGAAATATATCCATTTATGAGAGTGATATCTTTGGATCATGTGGTGATGTATTGTGTTGTCGGTCAACAGCTTGATACACGTTTCCTTTTCATTGAAGGCCTGGATGTGTTGCTATTTCAGTGTTAGCTATATTTATCACTGGCTTTCCTTTAAGATAACACTGATCACACTGGACATTGGCTTCAGATCATGTCATTATCAACTACTCAAACTTTTGTTGAGGATATATGTATTTCTAATGTCTAATTTTCAGGGTGTTATTTGAATTAATAGCACCTTTAAGGAAAACATTCTATTTTGTTCAGGCTATGAGGTGATGAGCAGGTTTAAACAAAATAGAAAGCTTTTCTGTTCAATAACTGTTCAACAATAACTCAAGAGGAACCTTAATTTCAATGATTTAAGTACTTTAATAAGCATTTAGTGAACAATAACTCAAGAGGAACATTAATGTCAATGATTTAAGTACTTTAATAAGCATTTAGTGAGTGTCACTTCTGTTCTAAGCTGATATTTATATTTTGTACAGTTGTGGAGTTTATCCCAGGAACCAATAAGTATTATCCAGTACTTTACTTTAACCAGTACTGGAATCTGAACACTGATTACCAGCCCATCAACGACACTGTCAAGTGAGTGTCATCACATCATTTATAGTTCAATTTCATTGCTTGCTTACCTGACCTAATATATTATTGTATATTATGCCATAGTGCATTTAGAATTGTCAGATAAGCATCAATTTTTAGGTCACCCTGTCACAAGTCTCAAGTGACTAATCGACTTTTGTCCGTCGTCGTGTGTTGTCCTTCCGTAAACAATTTACATTTTCGACTTCTTCTCACAAACCCCTGAACCAATTACAATGAATTATTGTAGAACCCTTCCATGGCCAAAGATGCTGAGGTTCTGAGGGGCAAATTGGTCAAATTGGCTTAAATTTCAACAATCTTCTGCTTCAGCCCCAGTTATGCTGGAAACAAATACTCTTCATACATGGAAGGGTCTTGAAGTGTTTTGTCAAAAGGTGAATTTCATTACCCCTGGGTTTCACGTTCGCCCCTCGGGAGGGGGTGAAATTTACTATAGTTTATAGAAGAAAATTATACTTTTGGGTATATTTTGTTCATTTTCAACTATAACCCTGAGATGACAGTTTGACAATATGAACATTTTGAGTCTGGCCAACCCCAAGGGACCGAGGGGCGGGGGGGCCTAAAAGGGTCAAATTGGTTTGGATTTCAACTTGTTTTAGCTCACCTGGACCGAAGGGCAAAGTGAGCTTATGCCGTGGCGTCGATCGTCCATCCATCATCCGGCGTCAATATTTTACTTTCAACAATGTTTTCTTAATAACCAAAAGGCCTAGGTTGATAAATTTTGGCCAGTAGCATGCTGGGATGAGGGGCTACCAAGTTTGTTCAAATGAATGACCTTCACTCATATTCATGGTCACAAGGGTCAAATATGCTAAAAACTTTAAAACAACTTCTGAATAACCAAAATGCCCAGGGTGATGATATTTGGCCAGTAGCATGCTGGCATGAAGGGCTACCAATTTTGTTCAAATAATTGACCTTCACCCAATTTTAAGGTCACATGGGTAAAATATATTAAAAGTTTAAACAATTTCTTCTGAAAAACCAAAATGCCCAGGGAATAATATTTGGCCAGTAACATGCTGGGGTGAAGGGTTACCAAGTTTGTTTAAATGAATGACCTTGACTCATATTTCAGGTCACAGGGGTCAAACATGTTTGAAACTTTTTAACGACTTCTGAATAACCAAAAGTAGCAGGGTGATGATATTTGGCCAATAACATGATGGGATGAAGGGCTACAAGGTTTTTCAAATGAATAATTTTGACATTTATTCAAGGTCACAGGGATCAAATATGTTCAAAATCTTTAAACGACTTATTTTGAATAACCAAAATACCCAGGATGTTGATATTTGGCCAGTAGTATGCTAGGATGAAGGGCTACCAAGTTTGTTAAAGTAAATGACCTTGACTCATATTCAAGGGCACAGGGGTAAGATTTGTTTAAAATCTTTAAACAAATTCTTCTGAATAACCATGAGGCCCAGAATGTTGATATGTAGCCCGTGGCATGCTTGGATGAAAGGCTATCAAGCTTTTCCATTTGAATGACCTTGACCCACTTTCAAGGTCACATTTGGTCAAATATGTATAAACATTTAAAATTTGTCAAAAAGTGCCAGATAACCTTATGGTATGGTGTGTTGTCTGTCGTAGTCAACTTTTTCTTCGAAAGACTTCTTAAAAACCCTTCTTCAAATATGTTAAAACCTGTAAACAATTTCTTCTGAATAACAAGAAGGCCCAGAGTAATACAACTTGGCCAGTAGATACCTGCTGTGAAGTGCTATGAACTGTTCTCAAATAAATGACCTTGACCTACTTTCAAGGTCACAGGGGTCAAATATGTAAAAACTTTCAAACAAGGTCTGCTGATTTACAAGGAGGCCAAGAGTAATGATACTTGGCTGGTATGTGCTATACACTTTCCTCAAATAAAAGACCTTTACATTCTTTCAATGTATAAAACCTTTAAGCATCTTCTTCTGAATAACCAGGAGGCCTAGAGCAATGATACTTGGCCAGTAGGTACCTGGGACAGAGCGATATAAAATTTCCTCAAATAAATGACATTGACCTACTTTCGCGGCCACAAGGGTAAAAAGAGTTAAAAGCCTTTTAAAAACCTTGAAATCTTACAGTAAAGATTAATAAGAGTAATAAAACCTCCCTTCAAAGATCCATAATGTGTAATGTAATAATATTTAGCCAATCAAAATATATCTGAACTTGAAACTCTTTGAAGGTCACAGATGTTAGATGAATAATAGGTAGGCAATACAGGCCAATTCAGGCCTTTTGTTTGATTGATGTCAATATTGAAATGAGTATTTGGCAGACAGTGAATTCTCAAAAGAAATTAACCTTTATATATCCATTAGCCTATTTACTACGTATCTGATATCTGCTTTAAATTTTGGCAGGGTACTGAATTTTACATTGACTTACACACCAATCTCCCTGCTGCGTTGGCAGATGTATGCTGCTCAGGGAATGAGGAGTAAGTGGTATGCCAACCTGGGAATGGACTTCATTGAGGACAACGACGACGACCAAGATACAATCAAGGTCAGGGCAGAAATGCTTCTCAATGGAAATGAATTATAAACAATGGAGTGAGGCTGGCAGTTACTACTACCTTTTTAGCTCACCTGGCCTGAAGGGCCAAGTGAGCTTATGCTGTGGTGCGGTGTCCGTCGTAGTCAACTTTTTATTTGAAACAGCTTTTTTCTGTATAAGCAAGAGGACCAGGAAGATGATATTTGGCCAGGAGCATGCTGGGATGAAGGGCTACCAAGTTTGTTCAAATGAATGACCTCTGTCCATTTTCAAGGTCACAGGGGTCAAATATGTTCAAATATATCAACAACTTCTTCTAAATAAGCAGAAAGCCCAGGATGGAAATATTTGGCCAGTAGCATGCTTGGATGAAGGGCTACCAAGTTTTTTCAAATGAATGACCTTCACCTATATTCAAGGTCACAGGGGGTCAAATATTTAAAAATCTTTCAACAACTTCTTTTGATTAACCAGAAAGCCAAGGATGATGATATTAGGTCAGAAACATGCTGTTATGAAGGGCTACCGACTTTGTTCAAATTGATGACCTTGACCTATATTCAAGGTCACATTGGTCAAATATGTTTTAAATCTTTAAACAACTTCTCCTGAATAACCAAAATGCCCAGGGTGATGATATGTGACCAGTAGCATGTTTTGATGAAGGGTTACCACATTTGTTCAAATGAATGACCTTGACTTGTATTCAAGGTCACAGGGGCCAAATTTGTTAAAAGTCTTTAAATGACGTCTTCTGAATAACCATAAGGCCCAGAATGTTGATATCTGGCCAGTAGCATGCTAGGATGTTGGGCTACCAAGTTTATTCAAATGAATGACCTTCATCCTTACTCAAGGTCACAGGGGTAAAATATGTTTTGAATCTTTAAACAACTTCTTCTGAATAACTAAAAGGCCCAAGATGATGATATCTGGCCATTAGCATGCTAGGATAAAGGCTACAAAGAGTGTTCAAATTAATTACCTTGACTTATATTCAAGGTCACAGGGGTCAAATATGTTTTTTAACTTAAAATATTTTCTCCTGAATAACCATAAGGCCTAGAATGTTGATATTTGGGCAGTAGCATGCTAGGATAAAGGACTACCAAGGTTGTTATAATGAATGACGTTGACTTATATTTAAGGTCACAGGGGTCAAATTTGTTAGTTGATAGATGTACGGACAACAGAAGAATGCACCTTTTCAATTTACAATTAGCCTAAACAATAAATGACACTGTATCTTAAAATCTTTAAACAACTTCTGAATAACCACGAGACCCAGAATATTGATATTTGGCCAGTAGCATGCTTGGATACAGGGATATCTAGCTTTTTCATTTGATAGACCTTGACCCACTTTCAAGGTCACATTTGGTCAAATATGTATAAACCTTTAAATGACCTAATCTCAATAAACAAAAGGTCTAGGGTGGTGATATTTTGCAAGTTGCTTGCTATGATGAAGGGCTATGAAGTTTGTTTAACGTAATGACCTTGTTTGACTTTCAAGGTCACAGGGGTCAAATGTTTCTAAATCTTTTAGCAGGTTATTTTGAATGATTTATAGTCATAAATATTGATATTTTGCTTTAGCTTTATTTAGATCACTTTTCAGGTTACAAGTGTGAGATTAATACCAGGTGAGCGATGCAGGCCCATTGGGCCTCTTATATATGTATATTTGACAGAAATTTCACATGTCGTCAATTTTTTTTTTCAATTATAATTATTCTCGGGAAGTACTGGACAGATGTTTTCCTTTTATATTTGCAGCGTCCGTTTGGTCCTTAGTTGTGTATGTTTCTTTTTGAGACAGATTGGAATAACAAGAAGTCAGAATGGAAACCATTTTAGATTTTCAAGTTTGCTATCTTTATTTCTCAAGAAGTACTGTAAATAACCTTACTTTAAAAGAACATTTTCAAATCTTGCTGTATAAAGTTAATATTTGAAATTTACCACAAGATGAATTTATTGTTGACCAGACTAGCAATAAAAAAGATAAAAGAGAAAGATCAAACCTACCTAGAAGTTTGAAGCCCTTACAATGGTGGCTGCCCGGATCCCTCTGGTAGCTCTTGTAACTGATTTTCCAAAATTGATGTTGATTTCAGACAGCTTTCCTGGAGACGAACCCATACCTGCTAGGACTCACAATTGTCATTTCTATCGTACACAGCGTCTTTGAATTCCTTGCGTTCAAAAATGGTAAGTAAAAACCATCTCAAAGATCCATGTTCATTGGTGACTTTCACAGCATACTTCTATTTCAGATCAGGCAAGGACATATGTCAGAGTACTGTTTTCTCATACAAAAACAGGAAAGATTTCCAAAGTATTTGAACCAATTTGGCCTTGAGTATCGTTGGGCCAAGGGGATTCATTGTTATAAACCAATGATGTGACCCCTGCTGGGGGCAGAGGGGCCCAATAGGGGAAATATAGGGAAGTCAGAGGGCAGGGCCCAATGGGGAAATCCTTCTCCTTCCATATCAATAAAGGGATTTTAATCCAAATTGATATATAGCATCCTTGGGCCAAGGGAACTCACAACCTTATATGAACTGCGAGTGTTGCCCCCCCAGTGGGGGCAGAGAGATGCAGGGTCCAATGGAAGAAGTTATGTTGATACTTGGAATATCCATGATCCCCACTTATGTCCATGTATACCCATACTTGACATCATTAGACAAACACATTCATGCTATCAGAATTTGCTCTGTTCCAAACCCCATACTCGTAGTATAACGGAACGTCCGTTATTCTTACAGAACATCCCTCAATCTATCAAAACATGTCCTAATATCATTTAAAACTCAAAATGATTAAGAGTAAATTGAGTAGATTCAGAGAAATGTATTCCCTAGTGTATGCTTGCTTGGTATGAAGACGACAAATCAAGTATGCTTCCAGGATTAGCTCCGGCATCTTGTTCCGTCTCTTGGGATTTTATTTCTGGTCAATGCATTGAAATGATTGAGACCCCAAACCAGTAATGATATACACATACACCTAGATCTCAACCAGATTTGCTATGAAGCATCCAGTAGTCCAGAACTGAAGCCCAAAATAGTATTGCTATATTTTATGAGAACATTTTGAAATGAGTGATTGAATATCCAGGTGAGTAATAAAGACCCTCTGGCCCTGTTGAACAGAAGTCAAAAAGAGTAACCAAATCTGAATTGATGAAGCAAAATACTGTCTCATAAATACTAAGTTTGTTTTGAACACAAACAGTAATTGATAATTTACTTTTCAAGCTTTCAAAAAACATCTGTTTCCGTTGTCAAGCAAAGAATGCAAATGATGTTTTTCAGTGCTATAGAGTTGATACACATTTGCACTCTTTGACTTCCAAGGGAAAAAGAGGTTTTTGAAAGCTAGCAAAATAAGGTTTTAATTACTGATTTCACAAATGATTATTGATAAGGTATATATTCTATGTTGTTGTAATATTTTTAGCAGGATGTTTGAAATAGATTTACCCTATGGCTTTTTGAAATTATTATCTTTTACTTGTTGTACAGATATTCAGTTTTGGAAAAACCGCAAGTCCTTAGAGGGTTTGTCAGTGCGTTCCGTCTTCTTCAATGTGTTCCAGTCATTGATTGTCGTGCTCTATGTCCTCGACAATGAGACAAACTACATGGTTCAACTCAGTGTCATAGTTGGACTTGGGATCGAGATCTGGAAAATACATAAGGTTGTCAATGTAAAGGTAAAAATGCTGATACTGTGGCTTGATATATACTCAACAAAAAATAAATGTAAAAACACTTTTAGATGAGGAAAAAAATTATCATTTATTAATTTCTTTTTAGCTCACCTGGCTCCAAGGGCCAAGTGAGCTTATGCTGTGGTGCAGTGTCTGTCCCTCGTCCGTCTGTCCTAGTCAGTCTGTCGTCAACTTTTTACTTTAAACAACTTCATCTAAATAACCAAGAGACCTAAGGTGACCATTGGGCCTCTTGTTTTATCATTTTATTGATATTTACTAGCTATATTAAAATGTAAATCACTCCCAAACATTATTTATAAAAGTCCAATCCACAGTCAAAGGGATAGATTTTGTTATATGTACTTGAACCTTTTGTCACATCAGAATAACAGTCAGAAATGTATTTTAACTCGGGTGACCGTGAAGGCCCATGGGCATCTTTATTATATTGTCTATCAACAGGTGGAGAATTAAGGGTTGGGCTGTGGTACAATGTTTTAATTAAAAAAAAAATCAGAGATTATGCTATAGTTTAACATTTCATAATTTATATATTTTTAAATAGGATTGATACAAGAGAACACTCCATCCATAGGCCGTAATATATTTGAAGTTTCTTTTCATCTTATAAGCGAATCAATTGTCCGAAAGCCTGACAGTGTATATGTCCTTTTTTTACAGGTTGACAGAGATAACCTCATCATGGGAGTGATACCACGCCTCTCGTTTGATGATAAATCCACTTATTCAGAATCTCAAACAAAGAAGTATGATATGGTAAGTCATCAATTATGATTGTCAGTGAAGTTTCATATGTCCTACTAGTGTAGTTTACATGACTTAAATGATCATCTTACCTTTTTGGGTTTTGTTTGTCATTTTCAAGAAGTACTGAACTAGGTCAGATAAAGGGGTTTTATCCTAATGTATAGGTTGTGTCCACACTAGCGACACTATCACTACATGTACTGTTATTCATGCTCCAGGACCTTTCAATTTTTTCTGGACCAAGCCTTGATTTTACCACTGTTGTACTGCAGGTTAGTGGCCTGACCAGATTCTGCTCACAATTATATGCTTGTAGCATATATGCCAGATCTCATGGATTTTCAACTCACAGCATGGGGCATGAAATTACAGAAAGTCCTTAAAACCTCACGTTTTTTAATGATCAATCGGTAAACCCTTTTTCCGTAGTTGTTTACTTGACCATATTGGACTTTGTTGTTAAAAAAAGACAGGGAGATATAAATGCATTTTATCCTTGCAGTTGGCGTTTAAGTACCTGTCCTGGGCACTGTTCCCTCTCCTTGGTGGCTATGCAGTGTACAGTCTTTTCTACCAGGAACACAAGGGCTGGTACTCGTGGGTACTCTCCATGATGTATGGATTCCTTCTCACATTTGGTAAGCCATAAATGACAAGACCCTCTCTTTCAAAAGTTGGATTACTAAACCTTTACATGAATAACTTTAAGGCATATTATGAAGTCATTTTCAATGTCATATTTTGTGTACCAGCTGGCAGTCAGGTTTTGAAAAATTATAGTAGTCTGACCTGTATTTTTACTGCAAATATTGACAAATTTCACTTCAAGTTTCAGTTTCTGTCATTTACGTTAATTGATACAGAATTTCTTTTTATAAATATAAAGGTAGAAGCAAGACATTGACCCTTGATATTCTTCCAATCGGCTTAAGTGACTCCTCTTTACATTGCTACAGGTTTTATTATGATGACACCACAGCTGTTTATCAACTACAAGCTCAAGTCGGTTGCTCACCTGCCATGGAGAATGATGACCTACAAAGCACTAAACACGTTCATAGATGATATATTTGCATTTGTTATCAAAATGCCGACACTATACCGTATAGGCTGCTTCAGAGATGGTAGGCACACTTTTAATATTTATTTCCCACAGAACTTAAATAGACAGGTAATTTTCGCAAGGGAATTTTATTTCACTATATACGCTGTCACCAAAGACAGAGCAAAATTCAATACCAAGTATGATAAATATGCAGTATCTTAAAGAAAAGACCTGTTACCTTTTTACTGCCAAATTATGAAGATAAAATTCCAATTTAAAATTATATTTTGTTATATTTTGATAAAACAGTTGAAAAAATAAATCACATCACCCATTACAAAAGTACCCTCACAATAAATTTACCTGGCAATGTTGTGCAGAATTTAATCCTGCAAACTGTGAAATACTAACCCCTGTGAAATTAAACAACTATACATTATATTGATTTAAGCAAACTAAGATGTCGATAGCAAACATATTTAGTTGGATGTTTTAGCCCACCATCATCAGATGGTGGGCTATTCAAATCTCACCCTGCATCCATGGTCCATCCATTCGTCCTTAAACAATTCTTGTTAGCGCTATTTCTCCGAACATACCAGAGGGATCATTCACAAATTTCACATGAAAGTTCCCCATGCTCCATTGTTATGCATATGGAATTCCGGGACTGATCACAAAAGCAAGATGGCCAACAGGCAGCCATCTTGAATTTGAGGGTTAAAGTTTGTTGGCTTTATTTCTCAGAATGTAACCCTAACCCTAAACTGGTATAGAACTAATGAAGATGGTACGATGGTGGACACCAAGATCCCTCTGGAATCTCTTGTTTCAGGTGGTAGGGATTAAAAATTATACAAATGGAGAGGTTGACCCAAGGGGAGCTGAAGGGCAGAACCAAAGGAATAAATTGGCCACAGTGCTTTAGTGACTTCTCTGGCAAAATTATTAAATTGATATCAATAATATCCTAAAATCTTGATAACACCATTATTAATTTAATTTTTTGTACACAATTCGAGGCTTAATTTGGAAACCGGCTTATTTTCAAGGCAGTCTTATTTTCAAAGTTATTTAAGGGATCTTTCTCAAATTTCATTTAAAGATTCCCTATGGTCCTTCGTTAAAAATGATAAATTTTGGGTATTATAGAGAAAAAATGATGGCGGACAGGCAGCCATCTTGAATTTTGAAAGTTAATGGTTTTTAGAGCTATTTCACAGATAGTACTAGAGGGATCTTTCACATTTCACCTGAAGGTTCCCCGTAGCCCCTAGTTACGGGAATCAAACTCTTGGTCTTATTGGACCTGTTTAGTGGTTTATGTTTCATTTTCCTGTAATACAGTGGTATTTATAACACCCATGAACTGTATCTGAAAGCAGTTTGTTGCATTTGTTTACATTTTCATGCCTTTCTGTCTTAAACAAAAACTAACTACATTAAAAAAGATGAAAAAATTCCACCAAGATCCCCTGGAATGTTCCACTGATGGAACAGCCAAATGCCTGAGCATTTCCCTGTGACTGACATGTTCAAGTAAAATCACTGGACACAACAGCCGTAAATCATTTTTAGCTCACCTGCCCGAAGGGTTAGGGTTAGCCCTAACCCTAGTTTGACCTACTTTCAAGGTCACAGCAGTCAAATATGTCAAATGCTTCAAACGACTTCTTCTGAAGAACTGAACGGTATAGCATCTTTATATTTGATTGATGGCTTCCTGGGATAGAGCCCGGCAAAGTTTGAGGATGAAAATGACCTTGACCTTCTTTCAAGGTCACAGGGGTCAAATGTGTCAAACACTTCAAACGACTTCTTCTGAAGA
>JAUMHH010009248.1:0-11181 GCA_032359455.1 Chlamys rubida
CAAATCCAACACACTGTTAAGGAGGTGTTGCGCTAACAAGGTTTCTAGAGCAAAATGATTTTAAGGGCCATAACTCTATTGTGAATTCCTTTCTTCATACAGTACATCTCAATACGATATAATTTAACTGTGTCAAGTTACAAAAAAATCCAGCACACTGTTCGGGAGGAGTTGTGCTTAGGATCATGGACAGACGGACAGAATGACGGACGGGTTGATTCGTATACACCCCCCAAAACTTTGTTTACAGGAGGTATAATTACGATTTGGAATGTTATATATAAACAGCCAAGCAAATGACTACAGGATAAGTGTTTAGACTTGATAATTGTTGTGCCAATAGTGGTTGTATTTAGAGCCTTAAAACTGTTGTACTTATAGTGGTTGTATATATCATGCTGATAGCCATCACCGGACTTGTTCCTAAAGTGGTTACAATTATTGTACTTTCACAGATTGCAATCATCGAACTTACAAATGCATTCCACAAGTACAATTATTGTGCTTATAATGGTCGCAGCCATTGTATTTTATATATAGCCATTGTATTTTATGTATATGGTGGCCAAGCGGTTAAGGCGTCTGACATTCTGCTACCACTAGCCCTCCACCTCTGGGTCGTGGGTTTGAGGCCTACGTGGGGCAGTCGCCGGGAACTCCGGCTTTCCTCCACCACCAAAACCTAGCATGTCCTTAAATGACCATAGCTGTTAATAGGACGTAAAACACAAACAAACCAAACCAGACCATTATGTTTATAGGAATGTAACCTGCTCGTATATCGGTCACAGCCATTGCACTTATTGACATTGTAAATAGACAGAGCTTATCCTAGCCATTATAACTTTGCGATTTTAATAGTTGCAGCTGTTGCTTAGACAATGCGATGATGTCACATATGATTGCCAGGACGACATCACTGTAATAACACCACCTCCGATCTTTAGGAATACAGCTAGTGAGGCTAATGTCTTTACCTCGGGTCACCAGACGGAAAAATCTTGTTCAGAACAGAGGTTATAAATCTGTCTGGTGTTGCAGACTCTCGGAGACAAATCCTAGGGATTTGGCACAGCGGTAAGTCTCTAAAGCCAATCACATCTGTAATCAAGAAATTTTGCCACCAAACATACAAAGTCTTATTTCTGTAATACACCCTACCAACCATCAAGGCTGTTTAACCAAGCCAGTATACAATCCTGAGGTTGGGCAGAAAGTGGAGGTCCAGCCTCCATCAAACTCTCTATATAATTACACACAGAAGATGAAAGGTCCGCAACCTAATAACTATTCTGGAGAATAGTATTATGAAAAGGAGCTTTTCTTAATTACAGTCCACATCAATACTTATTATAGGATAAGGTCACCATGGCATTGAGTGTTTCTAGGTCATGTACGTATCACAGCTACAATGAGGAACGTCAATATTCTGACAGCATTGTTCTTACTCAGGTAACTACTGGATCAAAAAATAAGTATCTTAAATCATAGGTAACCACAGGATCTAAATGTTTAACATCACAAACCATAGGTAATCGCTTAATCTAAAACATAAGTCACAGGTTAACATAGAATACCCACCACGTCGTAATAAAGAAATTATTCTGCAGATGAAAACTAAAGAAAAGGGACATATCTTTCATTAAAATTGTCAAAATCAAAATCAGTAACTAGACCACAACAATCCAAGGTGGAAATTATTTGTACCTTATCAGTAAAGTACATAGGCAGCAATATTTTGGAATGTATCTATAAATGTAAATTTAAAAGGGGCATAACTCTAATCAAACTTTAAATATCAATCAACTGCAAGTTCACAATAACAAGTTACCTAGGTACAAATCGTGCCTACAAAATTTTATTGAAACATTGGTTAAGAAGGTAATCTTCCTTATTCTCTGGTGACTACTAAATACAAACAACTCATTCAAAAACAGGTTAGACATGTAGACACTGGGCAAATCAGCAGGTCCTCTATGAGGACATAAGTTTCCAATCAGAATTGGAACTAATGAACTTTTGTTGAAGATGACCTTTCATTTCTGACTATCAGAATAAAACTATCTTTAAGTATGGTAAGCAGCAGTACTTTGGCTATTAGGTATAAAATAAAATCAGAAGGGGGAGCTGCTCCAAACTAAACTGTCAAAGTTAATAAATAACAAGTAATTGATTACCTCAGGTATTAAATGTACAAAGTTTTATAAATATTGGTTGAGAAGATACATTGTAGGCATCCGAGTGTCTCAGACAAACGTCTGTCCTCAGACAGATGGACCAACACACCGATACCAGTATATACCATCACATACCAATGGTAAAACACACCGATACCAGTATATACCATCACATACCACTAGTAAAGCTGCAGATACCAGTATATACCATCACATACCACTGGTAAAACACACTGATACCAGTATATACCATCACATACCAATGGTAAAACACACCGATACCACCATTACATACCACTAGTAAAGCTGATACCAGTATATACCAGTATACCATCACATACCAATGGTAAAACACATCGATACCACCATCACATACCACTAGTAAAGCTAATACCAGTATATACCAGTATATACCATCATATACCACTAGTAAAGTTGATACCAGTATATACCAGTATATACCATCACATACCACTAGTAAAGCTGATACCAGTATATACCAGTATATACCATCACATACCACTAGTAAAGCTGATACCAGTAGATGGCAAAAGGTCAATGCAGGGTCTATAATAACAAACACAGACACAGCACCACCTTAAAAACTGTCACTACACAATTTCACCACAGCAGCAAAAAAACTACAAATTCTAAATCTCTAACTATGTATCAGCACACAGATATATTCTATTTTGCACTGTATAGCATTACAATAAGGCACAAAACAAAATACCTCAGAAGAAAGAATCCAAATTAACATAAAATATTTACAGCCTGAGACAGTGCCAGGATTTAAAATCTTGTCCCACACTTACCTTTGTACCGCCATCCCAGCTGAGGATGCTTAGAGAAGTGATTTGCTGCCCATTCTGGTTTATATGTCAGCTACACACACCAGGTTCAATAGACAACTTCTGTTTTGGCTTGCAATGCTTAAGCTTGTGCCAATAACTATAATTCACGATAGCCACATTGGAAACTGGCTTCGACTTTTTCGACTACCTGACAAAGTCCAGACAACTTGCTTTGGGATCACATCACCAAACTGAGCTGGCATAAAGCTTAGTTTGGAAGCAGTCCCTGGAACTCATATATAGTGATATTGGGGCATATGATATCTATTTAGCTAGAGTAGTTGAATTCGCAGGGACAAAAATCCATCATCTTTCTGAAAATGGAGGGAATGTTCAGTTTAATGGCTATTTTATGGCTGTTTTAGCACTGATATTATTCTTCCTAAAGTAAATCTGGTAGACTACCTCCTGCCGCATAAACACTTACAGAAAACACCTAATGCATGAATCATATAAACACAGATATTCCAAGTGTGGCTGTCAGACACAATGTCCCTGCAGCAGTGTGCCTGCACACCTTTTTAGACCAATATTCTAGCTGCAAATTCTCTAAAGGGAATATCATTTCTGAATTTGAAATTTTAAACAAGCTGCAATCTGCAAGCAAAGCCCGTATCAGGAACATAACTTGAACCATGACTTATAATAACTGTAGATAATGACAGTTTAGATTCAGGAATAAATCCTCCTCATAGCCGATGTATCCAATAGCTTTCAGTCGGAAGTGTAATCACAGCACTGCCCTCCTTAAGTGAAAACCTATTTCAGTAAGGAAGCTCCTTCATCGGACCAACAGTTTTCACCATGACAACCAGCTGGGCAGCTGCCTTCAGGACCGCAATTAAACCTTAACTTGGTTACTTTATATTCATAAATAATGTGTCCAGAAATCTGGACTGTTATTAAAGAAATTCACCGAAAAACTTATCAAGAACATATTTTTATCTTAAAATGATGAAAATCCATTAAAAGAAATTGGAAAATATGTTTCAAATGCTTCAAAACATAAAAAAAACAAAAATTGCAAGGAATTCTTCATTTTTTATAAAAAAAAAAATTACACGAAGAGAGCTAATGCCATTTGTTTGTTCCCGTGTAGTTGTATGTGGAGCAGTTATCTGCTGTAGATAAGTGAGGACACATATTACAGTTATTACAGGAAACACTAACTCCACACATAAAGCCGCTGACACCGACTAATTACACACAAGCCTGTATAGCGGCCATTATAACTGAAGCAATAACTTAAACGATATATTTCCACGTGCGACATTATCTAAGAAAGCCTATCGTAAAACACAACATCCTAACTACCCTTACAAGGCCATACAGCATTGTTTTTGAACTTCAATACCAGTGTATCTGATAGTGCTTTGACAAGGTGGATTCTAATATACAAAACCCTTTGCACAAGAAAATAAACATGTCTGCTATGCATTGATACCAAGGGTTGCAATCTGATAGGGTCTTACATTGATACTAAGGGTTGCAATCTGATAGGGTCTTACATAGATACCAAGGGTTGCAATCTGATAGGGTCTTACATTGATACCAAGGGTTGCAATCTGATAGGGTCTTACATTGATACCAAGGGTTGAGTCATCTTATGATGTTAGGGTCAAATCCTTAGTTTATATATAATAGTTATGGAGATAGCTAAAGGGACAAGGAAAGGTTGAAACTGCATGGCTGAAAGTATAAACATTTCTGGAAAGGTATTCTGTATCAACCTGACCTATTTAGTATGTCTGCAGCATTCTGTTCTATTCGATAGGTTGGTTTTTTAGCCAGTGAAACATAACAGCCCTGAATCTTATATAACCTGTGTCGAGTCCTACTTTTCTGCGACAAGTTTTGTAATGTCTGTCATCTGATCCATGCCGAATGTTTATTCAACCTTTTTTATTGACATTTACCTTCCATCGATATCATTATATCAAAGTTACCTAATGTCGGTTATATTCATTCTACCTATTTATTGACATTTAGCTTTCATCAATAACATTTCATTCAAGTTACCCAATTTCAGTTGGCTCGATCTTTGTATGTTCAATTTGTATAAAAAAATCTATAACTCACAATAAGAAGTCGGTCATTGCACGCAGGGCTATAAATCTGCCGTGTGTGTGTTTGTGTTTGCCATTAGGTGTTAAGTATCGTGTAGAGGTGTTTCAATGAGGTCTACAGTGGCGATAATGCGCAGACAATAATACCAGGGGTGCATTAGGGCTACAGCACATAGTAACGTATAATTGCATATCACGAGGCGTAGCGGAGAACATATAATAGTGCGGTAAGGCATATCATAGGGCATGAAATGATGTGGTTTGCTTCACTATCAGACATCATGTTGTAGTGACGTTTTGGCGTACAACACACCGACATTTAATCATGGGGTATTGGGGTCAGGGTCACGGTAGGGACGCACCAGGACAGCGATCGTCACAGACATCAGTCTGTATGTTTAACTTCACACGACAAGTATGAACTCTCTAGAGGTACCGCACGACATCACTACAGGGTCGGCAAACAATTTACTCAAAGTCAATTTACATTTTGCTGGTCTGTTTCACAACAAACACTAATATAGTTAGAACATAATCAATAAGACTACGACAGAAATCATAGAATAGGACATGGTACCATCAATTTGATTGTGCAATTTTTTCCAGGTTATATATTAATACATGTTTATAAGGTCACAATCACAAGCTGGATAAACTAGGAACACTCATTAACGAAAAAAGTGTGTGGTATTTAATAATATTTGCTGGGATCCCTGGATTCAAAGGGTAAGCTGTCAGACAAGGTTCAAATAAAACAAGTACCGGACACATGGGAAGGACAAATCATCCCTTGATCACCAATAATGATGATTCTATTAAAGGATCATAATGGCTGTAAAAATGAGTTCCATCTTTAATTGGAATAAGTATATGGCAGAAACACTTTACCAAAGACTAATGTCAAAGGTTAAAGGTCAAGACAAATCATACGTTGGCAAACAAACCAGACATGATATATGGTATAGACACTGACCACCAAACAAACAGAACGGAAAATAATGGAGGCAGCTGGTCAACGGTCAAACAGCAAAGATATATATATATATATACAGAGCAAACAATATCACTATACAACAAAACCTTGACCTCTATACTGGACTAACATACATATGGGGTCAGAGGTCACTTTACAAAGGGGAAGCTTGGCTGGGGCTAACTTACAGAGGGAAAGGGCCATGGTCAAACTAAGGTGTGGAAGGTCAAGGGTCAAGCTATATACAGAGCAGCGTTTAATTACCTGATAATAAATTCTACAACAGTTTGCTGTTGGGGAGGAGCAGCGTCTATCTCGGCCTTGGATGTAGTTGTCACCGCCTGACTGCTATTGGCACTACAGAATTGAGCGAGCAACAGAAACAGTGAGAAACGCTCTAACGCTCCGTGTCACATATATCAATTGTATCTATTAGTCCCTGTAAACACAGGAATATCTGGAGCTTCTCTACTAGTTATTGGTAAACATAGACAAATGAATGTGTAACTCTAACAGTCATTGGTAAACAGAACAAGAGGCCCCATAAGCCTGTATCACTCACCTGTAATTCATGTCATTACTCTATACCTTAGGGGTCAGTTTGTTGGAATATTCAAACTTTTCTTTCCATGTTTTAAGTTTATCAATATTATTTATCTAAGCAAACTTGATAGTCCATTACGCCAGTAAGCTACAGAACAAGTGTTCTTACTGTAGGCCTTAAAGGCCTTTAGGGGTTGTTGCTTTATTTGTTCTACATAAATGCACTTTGTGACCTTGAAAGAGGGTCAAGGTCAATCATTGGAACACAATAATCCAAAGCATGCTACAGGCTGAATATCATGACCCTAGGCCTCTTGGTTATTGACAGGAGAAGTCATTTGATGTAGATTCTAACATATCTGATCCGTGACATTGTAAGACTATCAAAGGCATTCAAAAACTTTGATAGCCCTTCATCCCAGTATGTTACTGGCCAAATATCACATTTAAGTTTTCATAAATTAAACCCTGATGATGTTGAAAGTGGGTCAAGGTCATTTATTTGAGCACACATGACAGTATTTGCTTCTAGCATACCAATTGCAGAATATAATCACCCTTAGTCTCTTGGTTAGTAAGAAGAATGCCTAAATAAATTAAATTCCTTTCACCTTGAATATCTGTCAAGGTTAATTTTTTCATCCCAGCATGCTACTGGACAAATATTATAACCCTTAACCTCTTGGCCATTATAAAGATTAAGTGTAAATATTTTAACAAATTTTGAAATTTTTTACATTAAATGTGTTTGGAAGAAGTTGATTAAATTAAAATGTTAATGGTGATTAGACAGACGGCTAGAGTCGCACCATGGCATAAGTTCAGTGGCCATTTTGACTAAGTGAGCTGGATATCTAGCGTAGCTCTACAAGTCATAGATAAACAGAATTACTTAGTGGAACTACTACAATCATTGGTCAACACAAAAATACCTAGGGTGACTCCTGTATTTATTGGTAAACAAATAAAATTGTATTCACTGTGACTTCATTAATAATTCTTGCTAACAAAGCTGTACCTGATACCTCTGGAAATCAAAATAAAACAATGAATAAGTAAACTTTCAAATCTCTTACACTAATTGTTACCTTAGAATTTATTATGAAAAGTTTAATTCATTCACCCCTGAAGACACATTTGAACTCTTCCAATGCAAAGGTTGGAATAGTTTATTATGGAATTTCAGGGGTGAATGAGTTAATAGACAACTGTGCTTGACACCTATATTGTCTATTTTTATGAAGGTTGTTGTACAACTTTGATATATATAATGTATGTAACTATCAAAATTATGACCAGTGTACGTGTAGAACAGATTTGTACAGATATAGATGGCACTTCGCTTAGGAAAATTTTAAGATGCAGATTTGTAGCTCAAGTATTCATTCGAAAAAGATACCATTTAAAAAAAAAAAAAAATGTTTGGCTTGGCAAGTAATTAATATAAGCATGCCTAAATTTCCCTACAGTTCTCACCTGACAATTAGTGTATGTTACCGTGTGCTGACTAATGATCTGGCGGGCTACAAGAAATTCTAACCACAAAATGCTTTATTCTAAGTCAGAGTTAATTTGTTAAAAAGAGTTGAAATTATGGCTACCTAGCTATACTTAGTAATAGTTAAAGGTTGCTAACCCTACAAACGGTAACAAAGCATGGCTATTTATACAGAGTAACAATGAACTTATGGCTACCTATTCTTATTAACAGTGAAATATTATGGCTACCTATTCTTATTAATAGTGAAATATTATGGCTACCTATTCTTATTAACAAAGTATGGTGGCCTATTATCAAAGTAACACATAATGAACGTATTACAGTTTCTATACTTTGTAACAAAGTATGACTACCTCTACTTAGTAACAAGTGTGGTTACCTAAATTAACACATCATTAAAGTATGGCTATCTAAATTAACACATCATTAAAGTATGGCTATCTAAATTAACACATCATCAAAGTATGGCTACCTAAATTAGCACATCATCAAAGTATGGCTACCTAAATTAACACATCATCAAAGTATGGCTACCTAAATTAACATAATCAAAGTATGGCTACCTAAATTTACAAACCACCAAAGTATGGCTACCTAAATTTACAAACCATCAAAGTATGGCTACCTAAATGAACACATCATTAAAGTATGGCTACCTAAATTAACATAATCATTAAAGTATGGCTACCTAAATTAACATAATCAAAGTATGGCTACCTTAATCAAAACACCACAAAAGTATGGCTACCTTAATCAAAACACCATCAAAGTATGGCTACCTAATTGAACACATCATTAAAGTATGGCTACCTAAATTAACACCATCAAAGTATGGCTACCTTAATTAACACCATCAAAGTATGGCTACCTAAATTAATACCATCAAAGTATGGCTACCTAAATTAACACTATCAAAGTATGGCTACCTAAATTAACACACCATCAAAGTATGGCTACCTAAATAAAAACTATCAAAGTATGGCTACCTAAATTAACACCATCAAAGTATGGCTACCTTAATCAGAACACCACCAAAGTATGGCTACCTTAATGAACATCATCAAAGTATGGTTACCTAAATAAACCCACCATCAAAGTATGGCTACCTAACTTAACACCATCAAAGTATGGCTACCTAAATTAACACCATCAAAGTATGGCTACCTAACTTAACACCATCAAAGTATGGCTACCTAACTTAACACCATCAAAGTATGGCTACCTTAATATTAACACTATCAAAGTATGGCTACCTAAATAAAATCCATCAAAGTATGGCTACCTTGACTTAGTAACAAATAGCCCTTGACACACCTAACTCGTCATTACCCCAGGATGCTTTTTTCCTTCCTAAACAATACGTACTGGGAGATTTATGTCCAGCAATGCTCTACGTCACACATGGTAAGATATCACAGCCCCCAGCTGCACGCCCCTCTCACTAATGTGTTTCCTAGTCAACAAAAAATCTAAAACTCTCAACATTTGATCGAAATGAACCTGATTACATGCCCAGCATTCAAGACTGATCACTTCAGGAAAAAGATTGCACTTTTACATGGAGCATCCCGATCTTTGAATTAAACTCAGCGTAACTACTGTGATATTATGAAAAAGCTGATTGAAATATTCTTCCCTTGAAATTTATTCCTGAATTTTCAACATGAAATTTTCAAGATATAAAGCCATGTTTTTAATGGCAAATCCTCAAATACCAGATGTTATCAAAATGTCAAATGACCCTTGAATGCCATTTCAATGAGAGAGAGAAAAAGGAAAAGGAACAACTTTAACTATGATCAAGGTCATTTCTAGAGCCGCTGAACACCACCAATTATGTTTTAATATGAATAGAGATGGTTACCATGTCAATGTCATAACAAATTATGATTAGAACAAAGGAAAACTAGAAATGTCAGCGGGATGGCAGACTAATACCCCTGCCTGTGCCAAGTCAACTGTCAGAATATTCTTTCAAGAAGTTTTATTCAAGAAAGATGCATAATTCAATAAAAAGTATTTCAGAAGGAGCATTGTGAAAAAATGTTTATTTTAAAGGGACATAACTCTGAACGGTTATGTCTCCAGTTAATCTTCCTTTTTTCACATCCTCTCCATGTAAGTGTTATGTGTAACATGTATCATTCAAACCAGTGCAGTACGTATTAAAGAGTAGTGCAAACAACATTTTTTTAAACAAAATGGTATTCACTCATAAATAGGGGAGGTAACTCCAATTTACACAGGCTGATTAGTGGATTTCAGTCAAAAAATGTATTTCTCCACTTACATTTTAGTGTTATTGCAGCTAAGCTGTGTTTTTTTCCCAATTATTATTATTTACACACTCTTTATTTAGTTTTTAGCTTCTATAAAACTTGTATGTTTCTTGTTGAGGCCTACTTCACTTAAACATAAAACACAGATTCGCCTTCTACATACGTGTCAGAATGAATGTTTGTGTCAGATTCATGAAGTGGAGTTCAGTTTTAACCATTAATCTGTAGTCTTACTGTAATTAACTAAGCAGTGTATGCATGTTTACTGTTGGGTAGACATATAAAGTTACAATCTATGAGAAGAACACTGACTCCAGTATAAAAACACCTTCATTTATATAGCTATATAGACCTACAATCTACCAAATGTTTTACATGGCCAGTGCTGCTCCGTGCATTCCAGCAGTAAAATACCATGCATTACGCTGTTTATGAGTATGATAGATTGCCACAGAGCAGGTGTTTACTGATCACACGAGTTGGTGGAAATGCACTTAATGTGGGTGAGACAGAGTTTGTTAGGGTGAGACTATGAGTTTGTTAGGGTGAGACTATGAGTTTGTGTGGGAGAGACAGAGTTTGTGTGGGAGATGCAGAGTTTGTTAGGGTGAGACAGAGTTTGTTAGGGTGAGACTATGACTTTGTTAGGGTGAGACTATGACTTTGTTAGGGTGAGACTATGAGTTTGTTAGGGTGAGACTATGAGTTTGTTAGGGTAAGACAGAGTGTGTTAGGGTGAGACTATGAGTTTGTTCGGGTGAGACAATGAGTTTGTTAGGGTGAGACTA
>JAUMHH010009259.1:0-11180 GCA_032359455.1 Chlamys rubida
TCCATATGCTGACATTTAGCGCCAACACGGAGCTGGAAGCCATTTTGAAAGGCAAGGAACCATCTAAAATTCGAAAACCTGCGTTTTTTTGTTTTTTTTTCATCAAAAAGTTTTGGGTCGGGGGTAAAAAGCTAGGGTTGGTCGGAAACCCTAAATAGACATATTATTTTTTGGCCTTACATAATTAATGTATTTTAGGTGGTTTGACGTACTACATGTAATATACATCAACATTTTTACTGTACTTGTTTTTTTAAGTGTACGCACGGGCGTTTCTGCGTTATGGCTGCTACGCCTATGCCACCTGTTAAAGTTTACCTACATTTTAACACCAAGGGTCTGTTCTCGTTACAATCAGCACTATCACGGGCAGTTTCCTTCTTTTAGGATTTACCTTTACCACGTCTAGACTGTTAAGTGGCCTAACAACCGTCTGGTAATGCTTTTAGTACTGTTAAACGTACATCCGATTCTGGAACCTTTTGATCAGATCCATGATGTCCACTTCACAATATACTGATATAGCCCGTTTTACATAGATAACCTCTTTCTACAACGAAGTCCGTTGCTCAGTATCCATTTAATAATAATGATAATAATTCGAGGTTCTTATATACTGCATTATCACAACTAGTTCGTAGGTCGTCTCAAAGCGGTTCACAAATTATTATCCGTCGTTATAGACTCGACTTTCGTGTCTCCCATGCTTCAAGCTTAATTCGTTTAGCTCATAAACTCTCATCAGATATCCAACACGCGATATGTCCATTAAGAACCGCGAGATCAACAGTGTCTATCTATATATAGTAATCATCTGTGGACCTCAGGTACGTACATGTGTATCACCGACGCCCGTGTCCGCCAGCGATGCGGAGTCTGGTTGTAATACAATGACGCCTGTTTTAGCTTAAAGTCCAATCAGTCTAACAAAAAAAAATAATTAAACACTTCACCGATGTATATTAATTAATAGAACGATTACATTTTCATACCAAGATTCCCTCTACACAAGGAAAAATAGACATAAGCTGACGACAACAACAGCGATCGAGGGAATACAAGTACCGTAACAGATGTAAAAAAAAAAAAAAACAGTCTTTAAAAAACTGGAATTCTGGTTAAAATATCTTAATACCCACTAAGTTCCTATAACGTGGGCATTAAAAGATGTAGAACCATAATTGATACCCCGTTAACATTTTAAAGGTTTTCTAATATATTGTCATTGTTTTGATTTGATGATTGGTTTTTCATAAATAGTAAGATCATGATTTCTTAACCGTATAAAAACTGCATAATGATAACCTTAATACATACGTCCATTGATTGTATCGTTAACGGCTATAAAATATTAGTTTTATTAAAATAATGGCAATGAAAACATCTCTTATGAAAATTCATTTAGGTAGTTATTAGTCAAATAAATAACTAAAAGGGACCCCCGCCCCCCCCCCCTAGAATTATTTTGTTCTTTTTCTTACATACACATTATAAACATTGCTTGTTTATATGACATTTAAAAAAAAAAAAAATCCCTTTTCTTAAATATTGCCCCACCCCAACCCACCCCACCCACTCCATCAACTCCACCCACTTTCTGTTATTATCCCTGCTTACAAGAGTGATTTAATTCATATCAGTTTCTGACATCTCTCATAATTTTAAAATAAGTAAAACAGAATAAGTGCAAGTTCTCGTCATGAAATTATATAGGAGTGCTGTGCAGCAAATATTTGTAAAGCGTTAGAAATGATGGCTGTTTCTCTCGAAAATTTATTTTCACATTTTTGTTTTATACAAATATATAAACACAAAGCCGGACTTTGTATGGAATCATTTCATCTCCAGCTGTCTGAACCGTATATTGAGTTCAGCCTTCGTAGTGACAACACTGTACAATACACTGGCCTTGGGTTTCCCGTCAATTCTGACAACTTGCGCATATCACTCGTGAAAATATATCGGTACATGTATAGTTCTATACGAGTGAAATATGTCTTTCGTTTATATGAATGTATTTATACAATGTTTATACAACATGATTATTTTCGTATCGCGCACCACGTATCAAAGGGCTCTAATGGAGACTACAGTCAAAGTTCGAGGTTTTACGCTAATTAGGCGTTTGATATCAATACGGCTTTGTGCTTCGTGTTGTCAATGGAGTAACAGTCGATATATGTAGCGTAGCGGTAGACATAAACAGCCCAGTCACTCAGATTGACGAGTCTCCTACCAAGATTAATTAAGTTAGTTCGTGTGTTTCTCTGTAGGGTTAGATTTTTTCTATAACATGTCAATCTTGCCGACTGTCTAGAATTTTTCATTACAAAACCTTGCTGACCTTGTCAGCGTATAAAACTGTGTAGGTAGTATATACTATATATATTAGCTATAGAAATCCCTTTCATTTCTCCGATAAATTCTATAGAAAGTATCAAAGAACGGGAAAATATGTGAACAATGTTAAATTTAGTGATATGCATGATTTTTTTTTGTATTTCTAACTTTTTGTCTAATTTTATGTCATTTATATTGAAGATATTTTTTACCAAGTATTATAAATTCAGACCAGTCTCACTAATTTCTTATTTTCATTTTTACTACCCTCCTTTCTGCAAATTATATGTATTTAACCCGTCTCCAATTTAGCTACTCTTGTAATGTAATGTGTCCAACATTTTGATTTATAGGTTTTTGTTGTGTTTTGTCTGGATTTTCAAGTTTCGCCCCCAATTCTCTCCTGTGTAATGAAATTTAATCTCTCATTTCAAGCCCAAAGTCCTGACAAAATCAGGCAGCTATCAAATAAAAAAAATCTGAAACTATCCAAAAACATTGTCTGGTAGATATTTTTGAAAGACTAAGCTGAATCCTTTTTGCCTTTTCTGATTCAATAGCTGCCCGATGCCGTCATCAAGACATATGATTACGTTTGTTAAAGCTGTCTGCTATCACGTAAAGGAGGAGATCACTTACCACAAATACAAACGACTAAAATTCTCAGTCCAAACCAAAATACCGTGAAAGTCTGGGAAGGAACATTGGCCGATTCTAATGCGAACTTAACAATGGCATTCCTCGGCATATTTCTTTTCTTGCTTGTTTTTGTTTTTAATTCAGACTAATGTGAATTCATGAGCAACAAGAAGAGCTGACCTGAGTTCGATGTATGCCTTTTTGTGAACGTCTATTCTGAGTTCGGTCTGGCCCTCAATGACGCAAATTGTGGATGGGCGGTAAAACAAAAACAAAAAGAATATATATTTAAATTTGTTTTTATACAGTTGTTGATGTATATTTCTGCAATCCAATCCCAAATTTTCTTTGTTATCTACGACTATTGATAGATGTATAATCAAAAGTTTCTCTTTCATCTCTTTACAAGCAAGTTACCAATTTCCGCTTCTACAACATTTCCCCAATTTATAATTTTTGGTAATTAAGCATTTACTGGTAATATGTAAATAAAATTAGTATGAATTATCTATCATATCTGAAACTAATTAACTCACTGCTTAATCATATAAATTTGAGCTTTTATGTGTCTTCTCGCTGGTGATAATATCATTGTCTTTGTGAAGAATCCGCCTTTATTTTGCGTCTGTTTTGTCTATAAACCTCTCTAGTGTCATTAAATTAAGTTAAATACTTAACTTTTCATTTCTTCCCAGAAGCCTCGTGAAGGCCACCAGTATGTATATTTACGAACCCCCAGACATTCCTGCGATATTTCTAAACGTAAATAAATTACATTGTCTCTAAAACAGAACAGTTTATATCAAAATAATTAAAACTAGAAAATGTCTTTAAGACATGAATGCCCCCTATATAGCAACCGTGACCTTGGCCTTGACCTTGGAACCATGAAACACAACCATGTCCGACGTATACTCATACTTGACATTTACATAAAGTTTGATTGAAAATATGTCAAAGAATGAATTTGTGTTTACATTGAATCGGTTGATGATTTTCTATATACAGCAACCGTGACCTTGGCCTTGGAACCCTGAAACACAACGATGTCCGAGGTATTCTCATACTTGACCTTTGTTTAAAGTTTGACAAAAATCTGTGAAAAAATGAAGTTGCCAAGTGTTTACATTGATTGGGGACGGGACGCAACTGGACATTTTATGGCGGGGGCATAAAAGGTTTGATGATGATTAATACCGAGCAGATAACTGGTACATTATTTAACGACTAACGCGGATTCCAACACTTTCCCTCTGAACTCTAGACGGACGCTCAAACAAGCGAGTCTCCAAGTCACCAAGTCCAAGATGGCTGTCGTGCCTCTGATTGGTCGAAAAGCGGCCTAACAATTTCTCGAAAACAACAAGGCGGATTTCAATGAAAATTAACACGGGTATTGATAAATATAACAGAAAACCTTTTTCTTTGCATCTACGCATCCAAGATGGCCGCTAAGACCTCTGATTAGTCGTATGGTTATATAATAGGGCTATTAAAATGGAAAAGTCCGTTTTTCTTATACTTCCTTATTTGTTTTTCTCAAAGTCATATTTTAGTTTCTGCGTGATATATATTCATTAGAAATAGCAATTGAAATAAGGGAAAAGTGATGGATTTCTAATTATAACAAAACTCCTTTTGTATAGAATTAAATACTTCCTTATCCTTGTTGGTGTTGTTTGTTTCATCTAAGTATTGGTTCCTGATAGAAGTGGCACAATGTATGTTCTAGTTATATTTCTGCTGCAAACAAAAACATCTATTGTATAGTTGGAAGTGCAAGTTAAAATTTCGAACCATTATAATATGTTCTCACATTACTCAAATGAAAGCTAAATGAACCTGTCATTGAATTCAAATTGACTACATATAAGTAATATTCTCAAAAGTTCCCATATTTCTAAAAATGTTTTCTTTTTCTTTTCTTTAGGCTAAATAAATACACTTAAAACAGCATGCTTCCAAGGTTGTTTTATAAGTGATAAATTGATGTATCAACTTTTAACGAATCAGCCACACAGTTCATTATGCAAGCTAAAGAATACACGAAAAGAGACGGCTGGGACGGATCATACGATGTAATGTAGACATTGGAGGCGGATTGTCTTTCTTCCGTATTTGTAGCCAACAGGAAGTCCCAAGAAATTGCATCCTACAACCCATCCAAATGTAGCTCCTGGAAGTGATAATAGGCGGTGTTCGTAACCAGTGCAGAAGATTATTCTAGGAAGTATCTAGTATTAGTTTCTATCTCCGGTCCGAAACGAAAGACTAATCACTTCTGTCTAGACCAGGGGGGTTTAATTAGTGCCGTCAGTTTGTCGTCAGAGTATCACTGATACACTTATACACGATGTGTGCTATTCCCACCACCATCTCTGTAAACAAGGTGAAACAGTTTAGATGTATATCTGGCCATTACACAAATCGCCCATTTAATCGTTCCCATGAAATGATGAAGACCTTTTTCTCAAACATCATTTATCGATTCGATAGGATTTTCAAGATGCATATTTGTTGCGTCAATGGGAACTAATTGTGAACTTGAAAATCATAACGACATTCATTCAGTCACGCGGTGTTTATTAATCTATTACCTATATCTATAGTCTATATTTTGTGTCGTCCAGGGCCTAACATGAATATGGCCTCTTCACTTTTTTCTTTTGAATGCTTCCGCATAAACAATGTTGTCAGGTCTTAGAGAGAAGAAAGCGTATTTTACAATGTAGTTTATATTTTATTTACAACATCAGAAATCTAACAACATCAAAACAATACATATAACGTAAAAACATAATATTTAAAATACGAATTGTCAATTTAGTGTATGCACGTGGATGAATACATCGCTGTGAAAAAAAATCCGCTAAATGTCGCGGAAAGGAACCAGACAGATCAAACGAGATAGAAACAATCTAGCACGGGGTATCACCTGGGATATCGCTGTCTGACGTGCGACAAATCATTATGCATTTGTTATAATTTATCTTCAATCCAATTACGGCAAAGACACGCTAAAAAGAAGTCATTTACATCATAATACAACGTATCTAAAGGAAACATGGGTTGAGACATTTTCTTTGCAGCATATTACCTTACGGTTGCTTCTCATCGCTAGTATACCGTACTAATATATATTTCGCAATAAAGATGTTGTGTGGTTTTTAAACTTAGAATTACTTCAAATTAATATATTTACATTTGCTCTTCATTACCACTATATACATGTACATGTAACACTACCAAGGCCAGTTGCGTGTTATGAGACCATAACACAGTCGTAGTGATATCTCCACGTGTCCGACTAACTACGGGATCGCTATTCCCCTCCGCACTAGCAAGCCGATAAGCTAAATAATCCACTTTGATTCAATAATATTCACCGTTTTATGTAAGACAATTATAAAATGTGAATTGAATATATTGATTGATTAAATTATGGAAATAGTATCGATATTTTTGTGTTTATTTCAACGAACTGTATTTTTTACGGGAAAAGTCATGAGACAACGTTCCGTGAGCAATTCCATTGGCTGTTCTACCTCCTTAACAAACACAGCGAAATTCGAATTTAAAAGTGTGTTGTGAACTTAGAAAGGAAAATTAAAAAACGAAAAATGTTCCTATAAGTTTAAAATGGTATTCTGTTCCGTGTTATGGTTCTATAACACGGGGCAGGATTACAAACAAAATGAATAACGCGCTAAAGTATGTTATTAATTTTGTCTGCAATCCTGTTCCGTGTTATAGGACAATAACACGGAACAGAGTGCTGTTTTATGCTTGAATAATTACATTTCTATGTAATATTGTATTGTACTTCATGTAAACGACTTTAAGATGGATACTTACACTGCCTCTGCTACTGTCGATACTACCACCGCCGCCTATATTCAAGATCCGCAACTAGAGTTCCAGTTCTATATATGTTTTATACAACCATATATAAAGATAGATGAACTTGTTGGCACTAAGTTAGGTAGTTGTGTGCCAAGTAACGTATCAGCTTAATGAGATACCATATATAACATTCGTGTACAAATACACTGTAATCTATTTCAGGATCGTATATTCGTGTCCCGTAGGCATACATAGCGTGCAGTGATATATTCATGTTGAACATGGACTGTTGATCCACATTTATTGTAGCTACTGATGAGTCCTAATACGAGGTCAAAATGGCCATTTAGTGAAGTAAACATTATTTGCTTTGTTTGGATTTCTCCATCGGAAATCCTTTTTTTTAAATAGCTGTTTCATTAAATCGTTTATTTTGTGATCAATTGTATTAAAGATGAACTTAACAGTTAACACACAAAAGATGACTGCACCTTTGAAAGTTTGGTAATAGTTATGCTAGGGACCAAAGAGTTAGAAATCCAGTTTCCCTACATTCTAGCTGCAATTTCTGTATTCTGTAAATCCTAGTTGCAAACCTCGCCACCGAGATAATGGAGACGTCGTGAACCAGACAAGCACCAGAGGGGAAGCAATCAGATATATTCTACCACGCCTTGGTAGTCAAAAAAGGAATAAGAAATGTTTAAACTTGAAAGAGATGGTGTATCGCCTACGTGAACGCAATCAGTACGACAGACGTTGGTGCATCGTTCATAACAAATTCCCTATCAAATAGCCTGAGACTGTGCGACCGACCTTTCGTCGATGACGTATTTCACCAGAGGGATGAAGCTTCAGTCGTACTTTGGTGTGTATCATTATACTTTAACTGTGGTTGACACCTGCCATTCAAGCGCCTCAAAGCGTTCAATTTTGTTGACTAGCAATGTACGCCAGACAATATATATTTGATATGCCCATAGGGTGACATAACAATTACTTCAACCGTACTAAAATTCCAAAAAGGTCACACTGTTTAACTCTTCTTCCAGATAATACTTTTTTGGTACAGTTCACTGCGTTAAATATCAATTTTGCCAATGTTAATTATTTCTTCAATTTTGCATGCACAGAGATTTCATAATATATATTAGGTCTGGTTTCCTTTTTTGGAAAGTGTTATGTAAAAACACGCGTTATTACGTTTTTCAAATAACTCAGTAAATTGTATCAGCTTTTAATGTAGACATAATTATGTGGGAAAATGTTACAAAAGAGAAGAACCATTAAGATCTGTATTAAATATCACATTCTGACTTTCAAAGAAGAAAAAAGCTTCTTCTTTTTTTTTAATAAACTCTTTTTTTGCATTAATTATGATATCAACCAGGTATTTTAAGACGTTGTCTTCTTTTTCTTTAAAATCAGTTTCCTACAACTTGGAGTGTACATGTAGGTGCAACAGTAACATGACAAACAGAACAAAAGAAGAGTGAACATGCCATATTGGATTTTAATACGGGCATCGCCCATCAAACGTGAAGAAGCAAAAAAATTCTAACATCAATGAAAAATCTAAATATAACATTAAAAGTCTGTTCGGTTTGGAGTTCAAGTCCGTTTATTTTGAACAGGATTGCAGCCAATTAATAATAGGAAGCTAACGCGCGATATTCCATTTGTAATCCTGTTCGTTGTCATAAGTTATACCTATGAAAGATTGCTTTAGTGCCTTCACACATTTGTCGCCCTAGGAGAGCGTCTAGTACTTACGTAAATGTCAAAGGTCTACCATTTCAATTCAGTTACTGTAACATGTACTGTAAGTGCACACATTTTAGCGGTAATCTTATTTTTGCGCTTTGATTATTGCGCTAAAGCATGAACAAAAGTGTTTTGTATTTTGATCTCTCTTGCATATTTTTTGGTTGCGCCAATTCGGGATGCGCCAATACATCAATGCACTAATTTATTAGAATTAGATAATGTGATTTGATCTGAGTACGCTAAAATAAGTCCATTTACAGTATACTTTGTTAAACCGACTTCTTGTTAAACGTTTAGACCTTTATTATAATGACTTGTTTCCCTAAGCATTTGTCGATCACTGTTGTTTATTTCAATTTCAGCCTTAAAATAGCATTCATTTTGTTTATTCAGAAACAGGAGTACAAATATAGCTAAGGTATTACTTGAATGTGTACAAAATGCAATCAGTAGAGAAGGGTAATACAGTTTATAATCCGTAGCAAAGCTCTGAAGACAATTTATCATAAAAAACGGAGACATTGTATTATACAATAGCGGAGTGTGACCAACATTATATTTAGTGTGCCAAAATTAATCATGTGACCAGCATTATATTCAGTGTAACAAATTTGAGCTTCTCTAACGGGGAACTAAAAAACTACATAATAAGTAGCGGAGATCGACGAACTTTATCATCTGGTCTGAGTGCGACGAACTTTAATCATTTTGGGGTAACTGTTACTTCATTATCGTGTCGCCATAGGTAGCCTCAAGCAGCATCTGCTCCTATTGACTTGGCGTTAAGAAATGACATCCAATTTTGCTACATGATGAAATATAGTGTGAAATGGGTTTTTAAAACGACAGACAGGACATCGATTACATGACGTCTCCTTATTCGGCTTGTACTTAACGTAGACAGTTCTAAGTAACTCAGCTTAAAGCTATGTCACAGCCGAGTCATGCTCCCGGACGTATGAAGCCAAACTATTCATGTATAAAAATTGTCCGGCAACCGAACAGTTATATATGGTATTGGTAATTTTGAGGTAAAAGCTTTTTCTGTGGAGCTCCATGCGCGTTATTAACATTTTATATGGGTAAGATAACCTTCTGTATGCCATCACTAACACACAATTGAGCCGTAATGCTTACAGACCCACTGTCAGCAAAGAAGCAACACAAATGCGTCTGGTTCGGAAAAACACAAGCTAGTGTATAGACTCTACAAAATCCCCCTAAAATTTTGGATCTAAAAGTCAATTTATCAATTATATTTCATTTCGAATAAGATTAATAAAAACGACTTGAGCAAGTTCTATTTTTTTAATCTCCCTTGAACAGAAAACAAAAATGTATGTGAAGATGAAGCAAATAAAACGATTGTTTTAACCATTATCAAATAATTAGCGTCGTCCTATTTTATAGGTAAAATAATAGCATTGTACTGCATCAAAATAATTCATTTTTAATAATTCCTGCCGCGTCAACACAATTTCATATATATGTTATATTTAGACTTAGTCCAAGTCTTATTTATAAGCCCAGGGGCTTAGTGGTAAAAAGACCAAACAGTGGAGTGCAAATCTGCTGGCGTTGGAGGAGGCTGACGCTGTATACACATCCAATGTTAGCCAGTACGCAGGTGCATGTCCCAATAAGTTGTCACAAGTATCGATCAGTTTTAATGAGCTTCCTGTTAATTCAAGGGGATTGAACGGTCGTTTTTAAATGTTCAAGCAAGTATGAACGTGGGATTTCATTGAGAAAGTTTTACAATTTTTTGGTTTTGGAATAGGTATACGAAATTGGATTAAGGTATTTCATAAAAAGGTCAGTGCTGCAATCATTCAGGGGGGAAACCTGTCATCATTTTTCAATGTAGAAAGGGGCTGTCGTCAGGGCGACCCGATATCCCCATATATTTTTATCCTCTGTGCAGAAATCTTAGCTCTTCGATTGCGAAATAATAAGAACATAAAAGGTATTCAAGTTAATATTTGTCCAATTCTACTCTCACAATATGCAGATGATACCTCTTTGGCTTTAGATGGCTCTGAAAGATCTCTTAAAGAATCTGTTAATGAATTAAATTCCTATGCTAAAATATCTGGTCTAAAAATTAATGTATCCAAAACACAGGTAGTCTGGATTGGTAGTAAAAAATTTAGTGATGACACCTTCCTCCCAGAACTTAACTTGCAATGGGGCAGACACAAATTCACACTTTTAGGGATTGAGTTTCATGTTGACTTGCACGAGATACCAAAAATGAATTTTGACAAAAAATTGATAAAATTGAAGTCATTGATAAAAACCTGGACAAGAAGAAATTTAACTCCAATTGGTAGAATCCATATTATTAAATCACTTCTCGTTTCACAATTCAACCATCTATTTATAGCACTGCCAAATCCTGATGAACATTTTCTTTCAAAACTTAATTCTATTCTTTTTGAATTTTTGTGGAACAGCAAAACAGACAAAGTCAAAAGAGAAGTTATTATCCAAGAATACCTTAACGGTGGTTTAAAAATGATTAATTTAAAAGCATTTATAGATTCATTAAAATTATCTTGGATCAGAAGGCTTTTTCAGACCACAGCTAA